>VDFB02134772.1:0-17540 GCA_007258455.2 Sequoia sempervirens | reverse complement strand
TACACATTTGACCCATCAATCATAGTCAATCAATAAATCTGATTCCACATGTTCTCTAATAGTATTGGCATGCAATTTTCTTGACAAGTCTCCAAAAAGAGCATTAGCCACACACCAATAAGGATTCTCATTTGTAACCTCCCTATCCAAATCATCTTCATTCAATAAGATGTTGTGACATACATTAATTCGATGTATCTCATCATCTTTCTTATCAGGATGCCAACAACCTTGATTTGTATTTGTCCTTGAGTGTATCTGGATGCCATGAACTATGAATTCTACTTGCATGTGGCTTGGCTGTACAAGTAATAGTAAGCGCCACATAATGGTAGAAACCACAACTCATAGCATCCATATACACCTATGCACAAATACATGTTATCCAACCCATTAACACGCACATGGTTTTCTAGTGCTAGTTTGTTAATTGCCTTTGATTAATAGTTCAAATGTACACAAGGATAATTGTAATTATTTCTTTCTTTTAATTGCTATGTACTTAAAGGCTATTTTGCATCAATGAATTATGTACCTTCAACCACTAGTTTTAATCAAAGTATGCATATGGATTCAGAATCAAACTCTCAAAATAGGAAAGACTATGTTTAAATTATAAAGTGCAATTAGCCACCAAAGAAATTGATTGGATAATAATTGCATTTTTGATGTCATATTATTGCAACAAAGATCTACTTTTGAACCCCAATTGCTTAATTTTTATGAACCATATAGCATATGCCACTCACAATACCCATTTGTAAAGATTGTCCTTGTAACAAAAAGCAATGATATGACTACAAGTACAATCAATATAGTGAGAATCTTGAATTAACCTTTTTCTTTGTCTACTCTATGCAATTGTAAACAAAGGAGAAAGTTCATTCTAGAAACTCACCCTGTACTCTTTTCTTGAAGAATTTGCTATAGCTGGACCGCTACACCACCTCTCTTCTTCTGATCAAAAGCATTGCACCATGTAATAAGCTTTGATTAGAAAACGAAGACCATTTGTTTGTTTTTCTAAAAGAATAGCAATTAAGCTCAAGGAAATGACCAAAATGCAAACAACTCCCAAAATTACAATTGCAACATATAATACTCCTACTGCGATGGATACTAATAGCCAAAACCATTAAAACACTAGCAAGCATTTTTTAGATTCAAGAGACACAAGTATAAATGTAAATCAGATTAACTACACAAACTAGTTGCCATAGGTTCTTGTACCACAAATCTTCTAGCAATGAATTTAACTGCTCTTTTGCATGAAGTCTAAAATTATTTTATCAAGCAATATTACTTGACTACTCTACGACAACATTGCAATTTGAATTCTAAAACATATTTGACATAGTTTTTTATAACCCCAAGATACAATTTTCTAACTTCCTAAGCATTCAGTCTAAGTTTTCCAATTACAAAATCTCAAATTGTTGTTTGCTTCGTATGTTTGTTCCTTGAATTTGGTCACCAGGTAAAATGTACACAAGGATAATTGTAATTTTTTCTTTCTCTTAATTACTATGTATTTAAAGACTAATTAACAGCTACCTAATTAATTAGTTATCTTATGATACAAGGATAAATGACAAATATGGAATTGACTACTTTAACATGACTGAAATGTCACATGGACCTATTAGCTGGCATGCTACATTTACTGTGACTTTTGAGTGCTTAATCCATCTACATGCAAGTACAAATCACAACCCATAATTAAAATGTCCACAAGGATATTTATAATTATTTCTTTCTTTTTATTATTATTTATTTAAAGACTAATTAACAACCACTTAATTAATTAGATATCAGATGAAAGAAGAGTAAATGAGAGCTACCAACTCCATAAAAATGCCAAAGTTAACATGTGAATATCAAGGTTTCCAGATTTAATACTCATTGCATTCCCAGGAAGCCCATTTTCCTAAGGAGTTTTGTAAAACAGTTCACTTGTCTTATAAATGCTTTCGTATTTTACATGTCTACCTATGAGAACAGTAACCACGACATCCGTCATAATTTAAATGCTTGCTGGCAGAAAATAGGTTTCTACTGCATTCTTTTCTCTATCTCTGTGCAAATGAAAATTTGTATTCTGCTATGGTAAATTCTCTAGTGCATTAGGTACTTTAAAGCGCAATTTTTTGGATATTGCTTTTGTTCTAGGTTTGATTCTTTTTGGGGGTTATAACTACCTACTGTTGTATTAGTTTCCCATTTTCTCTTCTACATATGCATGAATATATAAACAACTAATCATATATAATAGTTTTTCTTTCACGAGTTTTGTCAAACAGTTCTCCTGTTTTCTGTATGCTCCCATTGTTTGCATTTATGCCTATGAGGACAATAACCATGACTTTTAACAAAATCCCTCTATCCTTTATGCTTTGATGACAACAGAAAAGCTTAAAGCAACACACTGTCGACCCATTGTTCGAAAGCTCTCATTATCGCACACGTTGGCATAATTTTGGTTCCAAAGCACTCTTTATGGGACCACTTTGCAGTAATAAAAAATATACAAACTTTATAGGGCTCACATGCATGAAGTAAAATGGGCAAGAGGGTTTCTACATAATTCCTATCAAATGCAGATATTTTTTCTTCTACAAATGCATGAATATATAAACAACTAATCATATATAATAGTTTTTCTTTCACGAGTTTTGTCAAACAGCTCACCTGTTTTTTGTATGCTCCCATTGTTTGCATTTATGCCTACGAGGACAATAACCATGACTTTTAACAAAATCCCTCTATCCTTTATGCTTTGATGACAACGGAAAAGCTCAAAGCAACACACTGTGAACTCATTGTTCCAAAACTCTCATTATCGCAAACATTGACATAATTCTGGTTCCAAAGCCCTCTTTATGGGACTGCTTTGCAGTAATAAAAAATATACAAACTTTACAGGGCTCACATGCATGAAGTAAAATGGACAAGAGGGTTTCTACATAATTCCTATCAAACGCAGATGAAACCTTCCATTTCAACAAGAAATTTGAATAGATAATACTAAAAGTAGTTTAAAATACAATTTATAATCAAAGTATACAAATGCCTTAAAGCACTATGAAACCTTGCTTGCATTTCTCGTATCAAATAGAAGAAAACAATGAAAAGTTACCTCTTCTGACCTCAAGCAATTCGTCTCTCGCTGTCCAGTGTGTAACTCTGCAACTACAAAATCCCCTGCTCGGCCACACAATAGAGCACTATGAAATATAGCTTCGCTATGCACTTTAATGTAACGAAACTCTCAAAATTAACAAATTATCATTTCAAGTAACTCGTTTAAGGGTCTGGACTCTACAACTATAACATCTCCTACTCAGTCGCTACAAACTCTTCCTCAGAACACGCACTTACAGAACACAAAAACAACACACGCAAAGTAATAGAGATGCATAACAAGTGGCTTAACTCTATATTAAATGACCAAAGTACCCTGGCCACGCGTGGCCACCAAGCCATTTCAGCACCTTCACCTCAAGCCAGATGCCATTTAATGCATTTAATTTGTATTCATGCATTACGTACGTCTACCCGCCAGTTTTATAAACTATGCCTTTGCTTAAATTTATTTAATCAATTTATGCGCTCGCATTTTTCTGATATTTTAATGCATTTATTCTGCATTCATGGATTACGTACCTCTAGCCGCCAACTTTTAAACTATACCTTTGCTTAAATTTATTTAATCAATTTATGCGTTCACATTTTCCCGAATTTTTAAAACGAAAATGATTTATAAAGCTACTCGGACGAATAGAAAAATAGATAAATGTTAATTTTCCAATATATAAAATAGCTCTCCAAATTCAAACTATAAAAAAAAAAGTAATATGTTAAATGGCGAAATGTGATTGGCCGATGCTGCCGGTTAAAAGCATTCCGGGCGAATGCATAAATATTCCTGCCTGGTGGCAAGAACTAACAAAACCAAGAAAAAACATAAATATAAATCAACCTGGATTTTATAGTTATCCCAGCAGTCCTATGCTCGAGCAATAATTTAATTTTCACTCAATAAACTGTGTGTCAAAAAAAGAAATCGATATCTATATTATTGGTTAAAAATGGTAGTATGTTGTAATAATTTTCATTATCTTAAAGCGCAGTATGGTATAAATGTCAATATTAGCGGTTAAAAATGAAATATGCATTTTCTTAAATTTACTAGAGTAAGATGGTAAATCTATTATATTTGCACAACATCAATATTAAAATTAGTAATGGTTTCCCCAATAATGTTAATATATATATATTTTTTCCGTAATGTTAATATGTGCTCAGATTTCAATGTTGATAGTAGATTTAATTGTGAATAAAATAGTGCTTTTAATATTCTGGAATCTAATGTTAATATTATTTGTCTCCTTCTTTGATAATATGAATATGTAAAAGAATTAAATTATAGTTATTCGCAATATTTATTTCTTAAGAAAATTAATGAGTAAATAGAATGAAGATTTAGTAATTAGCTTTATGAGTAAGTAGATTGGAGGTTTCACAATTAACTTTATGAGTAAATAGAATAAAGATTTAGTAATTGATTTTATTAGTAAATGGAATGGGGAATTAGTATTTAACTTGCGGGTAAATAGAATGGAGGTTTAGTAACTAACTTGTGAGTTAAATAGAATGGAGTTTTAGTAACTAACTTGCTAGTAAATAGAATGAAGATTATATAAAATAATTAAAATATATTTAAAATGCATATTTCTTAATTTTATAACCCTGAAAATTATTTATAAACTAGATATATAATTCCAAATAATTAAGTTAATAATAATTAAAAATAAAATTAATGAGTAATGGAGATGTAGTAATTAACTTGTGAATTATAAATATCCTATACAATTTCATATTCAAACTTGGAGGTTAAATGTTAAATGTTGGGGTTATTATCACAAAGTGTATTGGGGGCTACTCGTTAAAGTTAATGCTCCATGAAATGATTAAAAGGTATTAAATAATCTTAGTAAGGATTGGTAAAGTAATGATAGTAGTATTAATATTGGTGTTAATATTATTATTATTGCTTTATTTAATATAATAATATGACTAGTAGTGGAGTTTAAACTTTATTACTATCATTTCGATTTCACCCTTGTAACTGAATCTATCATCCATTGTCAATATTACTATCTAATGTTGTCTAACAAAGATAGTGTTTAACGTTAAATGTCTTGTGTCAAATTATTATTATCAATTTTATTATCGTTGTATTATTGCTTTAATAGCATAATACCATTAGAAACTAATGTCTAATGGACAATAATATCAATAAGGATGATAATAGTAACATTAAATTAAGAGGTAAGTCAAAGGATAGTGTTATCTTTGCTTGTTGTTTTAACCTAGTGCTAACATTATTCTATGAATCCCATGCCAATAGCAACATAATTAAAGTTAAAATTGTTTGTAGGGTTAATTATAGTAACTTCTTCTCTTTAACTCAATGTACACCATGGTTAGTGTACCTCTCAAATACTAGGAGTGGTTAATTAGCCTAATGTATGGTTAAAAAAAAAATTAGTCAGGTTTTTTTTTTTTTTTTCAAGCATTAAATTATGGGCATTACATTCAATCTTTAACACCTGACTACATAAGTCAGTCAATGTGACCTTATAGCTAATTAAACTTGGTGAAGTTCCCTGTTCATTATAATATTATCAAATAGTGTTACGCTTTAGAAGTTGTATTATGTAAACACGGTTGGTTGTGTTTGTGATAGGTTGTAAACCTACGTTTTAAAAAAAAAAAACTTGTTGCATTTTGTGGTGAAAATTTTAGGCATGACAAGATTGAAGTTGGATTCATCCGAAAACTCTAATATGAGTGGATTCTTTGAGTACATGGGTGCTTCTGCAAGCTGATCTGCGATCACTTGGCCTTTGATTGCTTTTCGTTCCACGTACTCGATGTCATACTCTGATAGTATCATGACCCATTTAGCCATCCTTCCTGTGAGCATTGCCTTTAACAGTAGGTATTTGAAGGGGTCGATTTTGGCAATGAGTTTGATTTTGTGTTCCAACATGTAATGTTTGAATTTTTGTGAAGCAAACACTACTGCTAGACAAGATTTTTTGATGAATGAGTAGTTTAACTCATGCCCGACCATTGTGCGGCTGATGTAATAGATAGCCCTTTCTGTCCCATTTTCATCATGCTGAGCTAGGAGAACTCCAAGGGTTGCTGTTGTTGCTAACACATAAAGGATTAATGGCTTTCTTGGGATTGGTGGCATGAGGACTGACGGTGTGAGCATATTTTCTTTGATTTTGTTGAAGGCTTCCTCACATTTGTCATCCAACTTGTACGCTACTCCCTTGTTTTCGAGGCCTCTCAACTATTTCAATGTTTTGGGTGCCTCCATCTCGAGGATTGCTTTTACCTTGGCATGATCTATCTCAATACCCCTCATTGACAGTATGTATCCCAATTGCTTTCCTGACTGTACGCCGAAGATGCACTTCTTTGGATTTAAACGAACCTTATATTCCTCCAGCTTGTCGAAAATAACACTTAAGGTTGCTATGTGATTGCTCCTCTTTTTGAATTTTGCTAGTATGTCATCAACGTAATCTTCAATAGTTTTTTGGATCATGTCATGGAAGATTAGCGTCATGGCTCTTTGGTAGGTGGCCCCAACATTCTTTAGGCCGAATGGCATCATATTCCAACAGTAGGTCCCCCATGGACAAGTGAAGGCCGTTTTGTGTTGGTCCTCTTTGGAGATCATTATTTGGTTGTACTTAGAGAAACCGTCCATCAAAGAAAGAATTTCATGTCCTGCTATCATGTCCACTATCATGTCAATGTTAGGCAATAGGAAATCATCTTTCAGACATGCTTTGTTTAGGTCTCTGAAATCTATGCAGATTCAGATGCCCTCGCTAGGTTTTGAAATAGGAACCAAATTTGACACCCAATCTAGATAGTCTATTGGTCGTATGAATCATGTGTCAAGTAGCTTCTTCAATTCCATTTTGACTAGTAGGGTGATTTGAGGATGCATTTTCTCAATTTTTGTTTGACAGGTTTTGTTTCAAGGCAGACTGCTAGGTGATGAACCACAATCTCTGGATCGAGCCTGGGCATGTCTACATAGCTCCATGAAAAAATAAACTGTCTCTCTCTCAAGAAGGCTGCTAGGAGCTCTTGTTCTTCTGATAGTAATGACTCAGCATAGAATGTGATGTGCGGGGTCTCCTTTTTTCCCAAGTTAATTGGATTACATTATTCAGCTAGGACCACTAATTTTTCTTAATGGAGAGCTCTGAGAGGAAGATTGAATCCCCCATCCTTAGGCACCTCAGAGAGATTTTCACCATTGAGTGCGTCCTTTCTTTTTACTATTTTCACTTCGGAGAGTGCCACAGTGTGGTTTTCACTCAAGGACCTAGAGATTATTCTTAGTTTTTCGCTTTTGCGACTAAGGGATTCAATCGTTTCTCTATAGTATGCCTGTGTGTCTAGCTCGATGATGAATCCCGCTTTATGATCCCCACATGGAATATTATCCTGTAGTCCCATGAATTTTGAGAGCGCCTCATCATTTTTGAATGTGTCAAGAATTGGCGGTCCTCATTGGTCATAATCGATGAGTTGTGGGTAGACTAGGTGGATTTCATGGGATTGGTTTTCAGATTCATAGGATAGGGTGTTGATCATAAAGAGGTTAGAGTCTTCAAAAAGTTTGGGTATACCTCTCTCAGGTTCTTCATCCTAACTACTACATACCTCAGTGATGTCAAAGGTGAAATTATCTAAGGGCAGACTTGTGGATATAGGCAATTTAAGGGCAACTGCCATTTGTTGAGGAGCTTTGACTTTTCTAACTAGGGGATTTTGACCACGTATGGTTATACTTAGAGGGGTACATCTAAGGCCAATATTTCTCATTCGCGTCTCTAGAATGATGGGTATTAGAAGCTTGTTGTCATTTTCCCCCAATTTCTGATTTCTATCATAGCCCATTGCGAGCATCATATGCAAACCTTTGTTGTTGTCATCTATTGGTAGATTGGTTGCCAGTCTATTGTCTTGGTATAGGAGATGGGATAGGTCCTCCTCTACTACTTGTTGGCCGAGATCTCCCCAACTTCTGAAGTTGGGATATTCTTTAGGGGATATTTGGGATGTGGAGGCTTCATGTGATTGCGATCATCCTCATGATCTAGAAGATTGTGGTAACTCTCCTACCACAAAAGTATTTTTGGGAATTGTGTAGTTTCTGCAACCATTGTCCTGGATGATGACTTTGATACCAGAGATGGTGGGGATGGTGGGAGTGGCGGGTGTCTCTGTCACAGAAGTGGAAGCAAGAGTGGTTGGATCAATGTATGGTGTTGATGGGCCTTACATGATATGCAAGAATGAACTAAAACATGTGAATCATTTTTAGGAACTTGAGGGATTTTGTATTTTTTGCCTCTAGGTTTTTGCAATAAGAGAATGGTTTGGGATCCCCATGGATGGTGACCTCTTGGCCTTCATATGTGAATTTGACACATTGATGGAAGGTTGATGCTACCGCTTGCATTGCATGGATCCATGGACATCCTAGGAGAATTTTATAAGGAAAATCGAGGTCCAGGACCTGACAGGTAGTTTCCATGATAGTTGGCCCTACTTGAATAGGGATTCAGATTGTTCCCTGAGACACTCTCTCTTGATCATCATATGCCCTGATTGTTATGCCTTTGCCTTTGTCGATGGAATCCTCAGAGATTTTTAGATTTTTTATGAGCTTGAGGGAACAAGTGTTCAAGCCTGCACCTCCATCCACCAAGACTCACTTAACTTTGTTTTTCTGCACTAGGACCTCTAAATGGAGTGCACGGTTGTGAGATGGTTGGGCGGGAAAATATTGGTCAAAGAAAGTAAGGATATTTTGGGTGATGATGTTTCTGACCATAGATTGGAATTGTTCTGCATCAAGATCTACGGGGATAGTTGATGAAGCCAATGCTTCTGTTACCTATTTTTCACTCCGAGCTCAAACAGGTAGAGCTGGATGAAGTTCATCATTTATAGGTACAAAATTTTTCATGTTTTTCTGATTAAGTGTTCATTGATCATCATTGAGATCATCTTACATATGAATCATAGTTTTATTGTGCAAACATTTAAAACAGAAAATTGAGAAAATTTGCATAGTAATGCTTTTATTCATTTTGTAAAAAATGTTGAATCCCACACAAGCCGTGGGAGTAACTCTTTTTTGGATTTTTACAATCAAGTAAAGAATGCATAAGCAATGGTATGCTACACAACTGGAAATAACGAAAGCATAGGGTAAAAGATGATTCACCATTGCCTGGAATGACGAATCGTTGACGGTTGAGGTTTTCAGTTGTGACGTTAGCTCTAACTCCATTTCCAGTTTCAGCTCCAATTCCAACTCCAAAAGCATCTGCAAGAAAGATAAAAGATGACGTTAGAGATGGTCTCTAAGCAATGACGGATCAAATCCTATCATATGCCTACGCTACTAACAGGAATATAAGATACAGTCGATCAGGCATCCATCAGATGATTGAAAAAATCAAGAGGAAAAACATAATTCAATGGAAGCTTTCAACTTCTTTTATTTTTGCTAAAATGTTTGTTTCAGTGTGCAGGAACAGGTTCATCATGTTTGAGATCATTTATCAGATATGTGGAGTAAGACGGGCTCCCACAAGGGTAGAGCCCGACATATCAAAAGGACAACTCTCATTCGCATCATATATGAGAGTTATTTATCAAAGAAAGAAAGTCATTATCTAGGACTGCCATCAAGAAGTCTAATTCAACATGGTAAAACATATTGCTGCTACAAAGCTGATAAAAGTGGAAAAAGAAATCACATATTCAAGAAAAGCCATGTTTGCATATATGTTCTTATGCTGCCACTATTTTATGTCATGTCTTCATATCATTTTTTGATTGTGTCATCATCATTTCTGATGTAAGGAATCAAACGGATTTATACAATGATACAACAGTTCATCTCATGAATAGTTCAAGCAATGTAAAGAGCAACAGTCATTCTTTGTATTGATACAACATCAATATTCACAAACAAACAGCTATGGAGATACAGTGGCCATAAACATCAAAGGGGCAGTCACGTTATTCATTCATTTATTGAAGCATCAAAAGAAACATTGAAATACCAGAAAATGGCTGTCATTACTTTTGTCATTCTTTATTCATTTCAATTAGCAGAATTGAAAGAACAGGAGGATTATGCTCATCAAAGAAGTAGCAAATTTAGATGCATGATCAACAATCAAACATTTTTTACAGAGAAGACAACTATTATGATTTGAAAAGAGCATTAAGTTTCAATACACTGTGCCATTTCAGCTTTACCATCAAGGAGGTATCATGTCATTAAAGAAGCAATGATTAAAATATCAATGGAGCAGAAATTATCATGAGCAGCAATTATGAACAACAACATTCAACAATATATGTTTAAAGCTACAACCAACTTTCAATTTTTATATTTTATCAAGGGATAGTCACAGTCATGAAAATAGCACAGTCTACTGTCATAAATACTAAGGGAGATAGCAGCTTATGAATTAAATGACAAATGTATTCAAGAGTGGAGAATGGAGCAGACCAAAAAGGCTTCCTCATATATTGATTGAAATATAGAGTTGCTACATTTTCAGTTGTGGAATAAAATCAATAACAGATTATTTTTTTGTTGCATACAACAAGAGATATTTAATTTTTAGTCACAGTCGGAGCTTGGAGCTTTCTGTTTTCAAAACATAGAGATACCCATTTAATTCTTTCACTTCAAAATCATAAATATGTACAAAATGGAGGTCATCATGAGTAACATACAGATGTAAAAGAATTCAATAAGGATATCAAGCATGTGGCAAATAAAACCCTCAAGCGTACCTACAGAAGGAAAATGAAATACCATGACCTGACTTATCATTCTTTTCATTCTATATATGGAAACAGAAAAAATGTGAAAGCAAGTATGAAATCACGGCCTAAGGATTTCTATTTTTCTCTTTATTTCTAAGAATGGCTAAAACCCACAAGAGTCCATGTGAAGAAATTATGACTACAAGAAATCAAGGGATATTTGAGCTTATTTAAGAATGTAAACACACAGAAACAGAGAAGCCGTGGATCTTTAGTTAGGTTATGAGCATAAATTCTACATTTTTCTCAAAATTAGCATTAAACATGGAGATATACGCAGAAAAGAAGTTGTTTATTCATTCTGAAATGAAGAGTATGCAAAAAAATGAGAATGGGTTTTCATTTGTCTGTGGAAATGGTGCTAAATTTCAAAAAAATGAATACAGAAAATGCAGTTACCATACTTTTCCTGCAGAATTTGTATGGCAGTTATCAGGAAATGGCTTAGAAATGTGATTCGAGCTCCAGATCTCATACCTATGGCGGCGCTGGCAGAAGAGGTCTCCAAGAAATATAGAGTGTGAAAATAGAATGATAGTGAATGATTAGGGTTCCATTATTTACTCGCCCTTTTCCTTTGCTTTTCACGGGCTTTCTTCATATTTTATGATGAGATATTTTGACCCTATGTTTTCGAAGATAAATCATTCCAATGGTCTTGAATTGTGAAGTCAGCAACCTAATGATGCATGGAGCCGTGAAGTTTCCAATTTAACACTTGGCTTTGAAATATTAAAGACTTCCCATTTTTATTTTTGCAAATGTTGAGCAAAAATAACAACTTAATTAAATATTAAGGATATAATTCCCTTAATATTTAATTTGTAGTATGGAGCCAAACGTATTAAATATTAAGATAATTATCTTTAATATTTAATCAAATTAATACTTTTACTCAATATCATGCGAAATAGGTAAGTGAAGGCTAACTGAAGTCAAAGTCATCAGGGAAAACTAGAATCATGCGAGTTATTGAGGTTTTTGGCACTTTACTTCAGTTCTACATCAGATTATCAATTGGAGAGTTACCATGACAAAGATGGATTTTAAAATGTGCATGGGTGGATTGATACAAACGAGGTGGTTTTTGCGTGCTTTAGGCCACTTTTTTAGGGATTTCAGTTCAGTTCGAGTTGCATATCAATTACATGCTTTATGACTGCCAGTTCGAGATTGTGTTCACTCATTTTTTATGAGTTTGAACCACTTTTTCAGGGATTTTTACTTGTGCTCGGATTTCACTTTGGGATTGTGATTGTTCACTTTCAGATCACTTTCAGTTGCTTATTCATGCACTTTGGAGGGCTTTCATATTGTATATATTGAAAAAGTTTATCTTTTTCAATTCAGTTCTTGTTTTTCAGCCTTTGCACTCTGCAAAGTGAATCATCTTGTAACTCAACATTTTACAGATTAATACAATAGCAGGTTATTACAAGTTAATCAAGTTTCATTAGTTTGCAGAGCTTTCCTTTTACCTTTCAGTACGCTAAAGTGTTTTCCTTCAGAATCTCAGGTGTCATGCTGTGTGAATTTGATAAGGAATTTATCGTGTTTAATCTCAGAAACCTTTATTTTCCCACCTCATTTCATATGTGCTTTTATACAATCAAGTTTGATTCCACAAGTTGTATGTTGTGCTTTTGGCTTACTTTACTATTTTAGTTGTGAAGACGTTCTTTTCCTTCAAAGATAGTAATACAGTCAAGCCTTCATATAAATTATTTATGTGGTTAAATTGTTCAGATTTAGTTGTGCAAATAGGATTATTGAAGTGTAATTGTGAAACAGGTTGCATGCAATACCATCATTAGGTGCATCATCGAGGTTTAGTTTTAGTTTCATGCATTTAGCAATAGTTCTTCTTACCCTTTTCTCAAAGAAAATCATTCAAGTACCTAATTGATCGTCATATAGGAAGCCGACCTAGAATCCAAAGGTTCTATCTTCGCCATAGGATTACCCACAGCCTGATGATAGTTCCCATGTTTCAACAAATTGCTAAATTTAACCATTCAAGCGTTCAGGTGCAATCTAATTGACAACAATTTTTGGCATGCCCGGTGGGACTCTGAAGCACACTTCAGAGAAAGAATTCAAAGATACAAGTTTCTATCTTGGTATACACAGCAACATATTTTCACCTTTCAGAGGTACATATTTATACTTGGCGACTCTGAGCATATTCATTGGTTTCAGCAGACGAAGTGCTGGTATGTTTACAACAACTTATCAACATGCTCAACATGCTTACCTCCCACCCACCCCTGCTCAACCTTTAGATCCACATTCGGATATCCAAAATCAGCTCCAAGAGGTTGATTGTATGAAGAATAACATGCATAACATGAAGGACATACTGTCAGACATCGCAAAGCAGATAGAAGAGTTTAGGAGGCAGCAAGAGTACGATCAACAACAAGAAGAGATGGCCTATCATGCCTACCTTCATGAGCAAGAATTATTGATGCAGAGGAAATAGTTTGAAGAAAAGCTCAAAAGGGAGTTAGCAGCAAAGGAGGAGCAAATGAAGTTTTTGCTTGCTCAAACACAGAGGCATGAGGTAGCTCCTTATACTCCACGTCAGCTTGTTCAAGAGGAGGTTTGTAATTTTAAATTCCCAAGTTTCAAGCAAAGTGAGTCTCTTGACCCTTTTAAAATCAAGGTTCCAAATTTTAGAGATGTTTTATCAATACAAGAGCCTATACTGGTACAACCTGAATTTGTTAATCCTCAAGATCAGCCACATGAAGAGCCTATTTTCCTTCAAGAAATTCAAGAGATTCTTCAAGTTCCCTCTACTTCAATAGCTCAATCCCTACAGGACCCCATGAACTCTCATTTTCAGTCATATCAAGAGCCTGAACCAAATCATCAAGGTACTGAACAATTATGGTAGCCTTCTTGGACCAAGCATCCAAACTTCAAAATGCCAAATCTAGTTCAAGAGGCTCCTATTCCAAGTTTCAAAGATCCTATTCAATTGCTAAGACAAGTACATGTAACAAATCTAGCTATGAGTCTTCATGAATAGTCATTTCAAGAGAGCCAACTTATGCATGCATGTCCTGATACCATTTGCAAAGCAGACTTGCAGCAGGAGGTGAACGAATATGATCAATCAGGACAGCAGGTTGAGGAGTTTGAAAAAGGTATGAAAGGTGATGATTTCATGTTCTTATATGATGAATTACCTTCTTTTATTGAGCAGGAAGAGGTTAAACAATCTGATGAGTTGTTGATTGAAGACTATCAATGTAATAATCAAGTCTTCGAGCAGCTACAAGAGGAAAATAAACATGAGGAAAGGACGGTTCATGAGGTAAAAATCACTCCTTTTTTTATCAAGGGACCAAGAAAGTTTTGATGACTATTCATTTTGGAATGACCTTGAATCCTTTGTTTTAAGCTTAGATGGAAAACAAGATCAGGTTGAACATGTTCATGTAGAGAAAATTGAAAGTGAATCTCAGAATTATTCTGATTTATTTGATGAACTTCCTCAATTTGTTGATGAAAATGAGGATATCACTTGCATGCTAATATCAGTACCTACTTTTGAGCAGCAGAATGACAAAGCTCATCTAGACTTTGTTCAGAGTTATGAATTAGATGAGAATATGTTTTCAGGCATAATAAAGGTCTTTTTCTCTAACATTGATGACAGTTTGGTGCCATATGAGCCAACAACATGTGATCATCCTGTTCAGATCAAAGAGCCACAGATTCCTTCATTTCATTTATCTGGATCATCTCTTTCAGATCAAATTGAAATTAAGGCAGCAAGAAGAAAAAAGGAAAATTTTACACTGCATGTAGTGGAGCAGTCTAATCAGCAAGATGAAGTGCCAACAGTTTATAAACATGAAGACAACAGTAAGAGGCCAAGCTAGAGGGTGTCCGATCAGGTATTTTTCCAAGGAGGAGTCTACAAAATTACCAGAAGTCATGATTCTACCAAAGCATGTGATTGCAGCTGCGGAACAACAGGTTAATCTTATTCATATGCCTCAGACTATCATCTTTAATCATCAGTCAAATAAGGAAGGTATGCTTTTTATGATGATCCAAACTATGTTGATGGCAGTTTTTGAACAGAAGGAGCAGTAGTTAATCAAATGTCTATACTTCTTTTTGACTAATCTTACGGATTTGAAACATCCTCTGTTGTTGAGGAAGGGCAGCTACTTCTCACAGCCAGTAAACAGTCACGTCTGAGCACTAACACTGTTGGTTAGTGTAGGGTAGGGTAGGATTTTCAGTTTTGCTCTCAATAAGTGCCCCATGGCATGTTTTATTTCAGTTTTGTCATGTTTTCAATAAAGTGTAGTTGCTGCACCTATTTTTTCAGATTCTGTCTTCAGCAGAATCACAGTAGTTTATTTCAAGTTTGCGTTTTGGAAGCTGAGTTACAATTTTGAGTTGAAACGAAATAGAACATGGACTCCATGCCCAATGGATATGCTGGTCTATTGTGTTTAGCAGGAAAACACTCCGCAGAGGTCGCCAATTTGTTACCTATTTTTCACTTCGAGCTCAAATAGGTAGAGCTGGATGAAGTTCATCATTTATAGGTACAAATTTTTTCATGTTTTTCTAATTAAGTGTTCATTGATCATCATTGAGATCATCTTACATATGAATCATAGTTTTATTGTGCAAACATTTAAAACAGAAAATTGAGAAAATTTGCATAGTAATGCTTTTATTCATTTTGTAAAAACTGCTGAATCCCACACAAGCCGTGGGAGTAACTCTTTTTTGGATTTTTACAATCAAGTAAAGAATGCATAAGAAATGGTACACTACACAACTGGAAATAATGAAAGCATAGGGTAAAAGATGATTCGCCATTGCCTGGAATGACGAATCGTTGACGGTTGAGGTTTTCAGTTGTGACGTCAGCTCTAACTCCATTTCCAGTTTCAGCTCCAGTTCCAACTCCAAAAGCATTTGCAGGAAAGATAAAAGATGACGTTAGAGATGGTCTCTAAGCAATGACGGATCAAATCCTATCATATGCCTACGCTACTAATAGGAATATAAGATATAGTCGATCGGGCATCTATCAGATGATTGAAAAAATCAAGAGGAAAAACGTAATTCAATGGAAGCTTTCAGCTTCTTTTATTTTTGCTAACATGTTTGTTTCAGTGTGTAGGAACAGGTTCATCATGTTTGAGATCATTTTATCAGATATGTGGAGAAAAACGGGCTCCCACAAGGGTAGAGCCCGACATATCAAAAGGACAACTCTCATTCGCATCATATATGAGAGTTATTTAATCAGAGAAAGAAAGTCATTATCTAGGACTGCCATCAAGAAGTCTAATTCAACATGGTAAAACATATTGCTGCTACAAAGCTGATAAAAGTGGAAAAAGAAACCACATATTCAAGAAAAGCCATGTTTGCATATATGTTCTTATGCTGCCACTATTTTATGTCATGTCTT
This sequence comes from Sequoia sempervirens, assembly GCA_007258455.2. Taxonomy (NCBI): domain Eukaryota; kingdom Viridiplantae; phylum Streptophyta; class Pinopsida; order Cupressales; family Cupressaceae; genus Sequoia; species Sequoia sempervirens. Next base: position 1,126 of record VDFB02134772.1, on the reverse strand, counting down.
CATATCATTTTTTGATTGTGTCATCATCATTTTTGCTGTAAGGAATCAAACGGATTTATACAATGATACAACAGTTCATCTCATGAATAGTTCAAGCAATGTAAAGAGGGACAGTCATGCTTTGTATTGATACAACATCAATATTCACAAACAAACAACTATGGAGATACAGTGGCCATAAACATCAAAGGTGCAGTCACGTTATTCATTCATTTATTGAAGCATCAAAAGAAACATTGAAATACCAGAATATGGCTGTCATTACTTTTGTCATTCTTTATTCGTTTCAATTAGCAGAGTTGAAAGAATAGGAGGATTATGCTCATCAAAGAAGTAGCGAATTTAGATGCATGATCAACAATCAAACATTTTTTATAGAGAAGACAACTATTATGATTTGAAAAGAGCATTAAGTTTCAATACACTGTGCCATTTCAGCTTTACCATCAAGGAGGTATCATGTCATTAAAGAAGCAATGATTAAAATATCAATGGAGCAGAAATTATCATGAGCAGCAATTATGAACAACAACATTCAACAATATATGTTTAAAGCTACAACCAGCTTTCAATTTTTATATTTTATCAAGGGAGAGTCACAGTCGTGAGAACAACATAGTCTACTGTCATAAATACTAAGGGAGATAGCAGCTTATGAATTAAATGACAAATGCATTCAAGAGTGGAGAATGGAGCAGACCAAAAAGGCTTCCTCATATATTGATTGAAATATAGAGTTGCTACATTTTCAGTTGTGGAATAAAATCAATAACAGATTTTTTTTTGTTGCATACAACAAGAGATATTTAATTTTTAGTCACAGTTGCAGCTTGGAGCTTTCTGTTTTCAAAACATAGAGATACCCATTTAATTCTTTCACTTCGAAATCATAAATATGTACAAAATGGAGGTCATCATGAGTAACATACAAATGTAAAAGAATGCAATAAGGATATCAAGCATGTGGCAAATAAAACCCTCAAGCGTACCTACAGAAGGAAAATGAAATACCACGACCTGACTTATCATTCTTTTCATTCTATATATGGAAACATAAAAAATGTGAAAGCAAGTATGAAATTGCAGCCTAAGGATTTCTATTTTTCTCTTTATTTCTAAGAATGGC
>VDFB02134771.1:0-17562 GCA_007258455.2 Sequoia sempervirens | reverse complement strand
CTAATCCAAGAACTAGTTTATCCCAACTGCCCTCCCCTTACTACCTAGGAGAACTCCTCTCTTTCTAGGCCTTTCCTTTCAGGGATTAAGCAAGCCATACCAGGTCTTACAGCCATCAGCCCAAATACATTATAACATGCTTCTTTTACAAATCTTCAATAACACAATAGTAAAAGCTCCCACTACAGCCAAAAAACCTTCAAACTTTTAAGAGAAAGGTGCCCCAAACTCTACCCAACCGTTAGCTCTGATACCAAATGTTGAAAATGAAGGTGAATTTGTAGTTTAAAACTTGTAAACCTATGTGACTGTAGATCTAATTAAGTTTTCTTTGTTACAAATTTTGTGTGGATGATTATCTGTTTAGATTCATTTTACCATTTGTAGAAATAGACAGAAGATTGTAGAAGAATAAGACCAGAAGATAGAAGTGACATAACATATACCGTGGAGAAACCCTTTTAGGAAAAAACTCCACCACTAGAATCAATAGTGCTTGTATTATTTAACCTTAAAACAAGATTACAATAATTATTTATTTCCAATCCTTGCTTGAGATGCTTCTTTTTCCTTCAAAAAATTCTTCTTCACAACCTACAATAAACTCTCATGTGTCCAAGCATGAATCCACACATCTTGTGCCATGCTTCACAAAAGTACTCTCTTAGTACTCTCTTAGAACTCTCTTCAACTTGCTACAATAAATAGACAATTGTGAAAATTGTAAACTCCAAAGAGTTGACAATTACAAGAGGGTAAAGCTCCTCACAAATATCTATGCCATTCTTGTACAAGTAGAGTTCTTCGGTGAAAAACAATGTCAAACCAAGTCCATCAATTTGGGCATCCCAAATTGAAGTCTTAACTGATTGTTGGTTTCAAAGACATCTTGTAAACTTCTCCTCAAAGTTGGCACCCAGGAATGGACCCACTTAACTCAGCCTTGTAAATATCTTCTCATGCAAAAGGTGTTAACTCCAAGATGCCAACTTGGGCACCCAAGGTGGGTCTAAGTCAATCTTTGTTAACTGAAACATATCTCTCCACCATTCATGCAAACATCATGCACGATTGATCACCCCCTATTAACTGAAAGTATCAACCCATTATATGTCATGCAACTGAAGTCAACTGAAGTCAACTAACATGCAACTCAAACTAATTGAAGATAATTGAACCATTACTGAACTAAACTGAACTGATAGTGCCACTCCACATACATTGTAAATATCAATCCCTACTTTGTAGGAACAAGACATGCATTACATAAGAGTTATCAATTCATCAAATAATTAATTGAAACAAGGTGTGTCCCACCTTCCATGTGGGTGCCCCATGTGCTCCTATTTTATAGGAGCTCTTCTTGGATGCCCTCACATGTTCCTATCATTTAGGAATAATTATAAATGTCAATTTACATGTTCATTTCATTCAAATTTAATCTCTTTCTAATCCTAGTGTTGGGGAACACTTTCCAAGGACTTAGGAGATACATGAAATATATTTAGGATTGCAATTAAATGGCATCCTATTCCTATCACTCTCTAGGAACTCCATAGCATGTGAATATTCTTTCATAGATGAATTCTGCAACTTTATTGTCCCTAGCATGTTTCATGGCTTTGACCTCAACCCATTTAGTCACATAATTAGTACAAACCAAGATGTAGGATTTGTCATTTGATGGTGGATCAATTGGACCTACAAAATCAAGTCCCCATTTATCAAATGGTGTGATAACTACTTGAGGGTATAGAGGCATCTCATCTGATTTAGTTGGTTGCCCCATCCTTTGACACCTATGACACTTCCTAGTGCACTTTCCTGCATCCTTATGAAGTGTAGGCCAGTAATATCATGTATTAAGAATCTTCAAGGTTTTTCTCTTAGCTGAAAAGTGCCCCCCATAGGGTTCATTTTGGAATGCATGTAGTATATCATAAGTTTCATCCTCTCTTACACATCTTCTCATCACATGATCTGATCCAATATAGAATAAACAACCTGTTCGCCTCCTCTAATGGTCAATAACTAAGCCCTTAGAGTTGTAACTTAGAGATTAGATATCTGCACTAAGTAGTTATCTTTCTCATCATCAAGGTTCGTTTCATTTTCGACCCAAAGATGTGAACTTGAAATGGGTTAGCACTGTCTATGCACGAGGACTCAACTGTAGTCATCCTTACCCTATAACTAGAAAGGAAATAGTACTGAAAATAAAATGCTGGAAAGAAATTAACATAAGTACTCAGCATGAATTATCAACTAGATTGAGCATCAACAACTGAACTGGAATGGATGACAAAAATAGAAATCTCAGCAAACAGACAGGAAGTTACTCTGTCTGCCTTGGCTATAGGAACAGTCATAGAACATAGTTCCAATGGTTGCAGGAACAAACAATTGTTGAGACTGAAACTAATTACTGAACATAAAAATAACTATTAAACTAAATGGATGGAATTCTCACCTAGTGGCCCCCCTTGAAGGAGTCTTCCCTAAGCTAACTCAAATGCAACAAATCAAAATATCATTTTATTCATTGAAAACATGATTACATTATATTGGCAATATGAATGTATTACTTGAAACTAAAAATGCAAGTACAATCTCAGAACATCCAACCTTGTGAAAAGGGGCATTTGACCATTATTCATAGAGGGAAAAGCTTCTAATTGACCCTAACTAACTAGGTAGTCGACTCCAACATAATAGGAGGATGCCATTTATTGAAAGCATGGAAAAGAGGGAGGAAGTTATGTATGCACTAGATTTAGTTAAAGCAGACCTGCCTCAACAAGGATTCAGCACAGCAACACCTCCTAGATTTTCTCAACTAATGGACATGATCATTTAAAAGGTAAGTTACAACTTCCACACAAGCTGGGAGTTTCCCTCCATTGGAAGTTTCCCTCCATCGAGAGTTTCCCTCCATTGACCTCTTTAATGACCATCTTTTTTACTTCCTTAGCAACCGACCGGCTGGCATGAACTTCTTCCACTTTGCAAGCTTCATTTATATTTGCATCTTAATGTGAACCTGCATAATGACATTAGCACGCACAAAACAATTATATATCCATAATCACCTTAGAATAACATTCATTCAATCACATGTAAAATTAACATAGATATATCACATAGTAGGTTAATATTATCAAAAGTCACAAGGATAAGTTCATGCCCAAGGTTCATAAATTTAGGGAAATAACATGGAGAGTGTCAATAACCAAATGCTAAATTATATAGTATCAACAACAAATATATGATAAACCCTATCAAAATTGAGCCATTATTTGGAATCATCATCTCCCCCCAACCTAATGATCTGTTGGTCCTCTAGCAAAGGGAACTCTATTCCTTTGATTCATCAAAGCTCTAAAGTCACCAATTGTTGCTTGTCCTTGATCAGTCTCTGCAATATCCAAATTTGGATCCTAGTAGAACCCTTGCTTGCTTTCCAATCTGCTCCACCTTGGCCTTTCTATATCTACATCATACTTATAGTTTATGTAATCTGGTGCTAGCCATAGTAGAATGGGTGGCTTAAATATCAATGGAAGCCAATAGTGTTGCTTCTTCCTCCCAAGATGTATGTACATGATGCTTCTTTTGTAGGCTGCATAGATGAATATTTGAAGACGATAACTCATAGCGACCGATGAATTAATAATATTTCTGATTTATGGTATTGCGAGTTCATTTCGTTGTCTTTTGGCTTTGCTTTGGCTTCATCATATAATGGAATACTCATTTCAATAATGGACTTGTCATCATACTAACAATTATATTGATAAAGGCCACCCGCCAATAAATTTTTAACTTCAAGAGGAGAGGATTGGTAGGCCTGGAAAAAATCTTGTGGGGTCTTAATGGAAGGTTTTAAACCAAAAATGACCTTTGACAACTTGAAAGAAAGATGAAGCTCCTTTAAATGTAGTGCATATACCCTTGGAGGAGTTCTGCATGAAATCATTTGTGGTACTAGAGCCACCACATTATCTACCTTATCCTTTAATGCAATAATCTCTACATTCTTCTCCTCAATTTCTGCATTTTTCTTTTTGACTTCTTCCTATAGCTTGAGTATTTCCTTATTCCATTCCTCCTCTTTCTTTTGCATTTCATTCCATAAGTTCAAGGCTACATATGCCCATGAAAAAGTGGGAGGTTTATGTTTCCCTACTAGGATCTTTCCTCGCACCGGCTCATGCTGTTCAAATTGCTCTGGTTGCAGTAGTTCTTGTTGTTCATCTTGCTTTGGTTGCAGTGGTTCCTGATTTTCAACCTACTTTGCAACAACAACAAGCTTTGCCAACCCTATGTTTGTTTGTTCCTCAAAATCTTCTTCCACTTCTGTATTTACCTGCCCCTTAGGAGCTTTTGTCTCCTTCCTAGGTGTCATTTTGAGTCTAGGACTTCTTTTTGGAGGCATATCAGTAGTTGGCTCAATTGGTTTTGATTTATTTGGAGGTATTTTATGTTTTTTAGTGATTGCAGGATGACCAATGTCATCAACTTTCCGTTTCTTAGGGCTAGGTGTTACTTTTTTCTTAGTTTTGCTTCTTAGCCTTCCCTTTTCTAATTTTGCCTCCCATTTATGCTTCCTCTTTTTGAACGACAGTCCTAGTACGAACTAGATTTTTAGGGAGAACATTAACATTAGGGTCCAAGGATGAACTTTCTTCATCCAAATACTCTGATTCAAAGGACCCAATTTCTACTGTTGATTCTACTGCAAGAGGGTTTGTGCTAGAAGTTGAAGCTCCAGGAGTGGTTTTAGTAACCCTCTCAACCCTACTAACCCTACTAACCCTACGAGCCCAGGGCTAACCTCTAGGACCCACATTTTCTAATCTAAACTGATCAATGCTCAAAAATTCTTCCCATGACATACCAGACACTTCTTGTAAAGACTTTTCTACTAACAATTTAATCAAATAGTGATGGGAAATAGAGTTGTCCCTACCTTTCTGTGTTTCAACTGCCATGATTGCAAGAAGGTTGTACAACACATTTGGCACGTTCATCCTTCTGCCATGTCTCATGTGGTTTAGAAGCTTAAAATGCACAAAATGAAGGCATGATTGGAAACCCTTGCAAGTAATATATTTAATAATGTAGACAACAACTTGTTTCCATTTTTCTGGCAGAGAAGTTCTCCCTATTCCTTGCTTATCTACAACAAGTGGAGGATTACTAGGCTAAGTGAATTCTTCCCTAGCTAACCTAGTATCTTTAGAAACAGGGTAGGGTTCTCCTTCAGTAGGTAACCCTATTATTTCAGCAATATTCTCCTCAATGGTTATAAATTCTAGCCCTTTTACCATTTCTTTACTATCATTAAGTTTTTGTGCAAATTCGAAAGCAATGTCCTCATTGAAACTGGCTAGTTTCATAAAGTAGTCTAACCATGCACAATTTCTGAATTCAACCAGAGAGAGCGCATCCTACTGTATCTCCTGATGAACTGTAGGTTCATTTCTAATCAGCTGACCTCCCATTGCTTCTACTCACAATATGGCAAACACCTCTGCAAAATTTTATTTCCTGCAATCCTTCTTCTGAAAACCCAATTTCTTCTGCTTCCTGCAACTCTTCTCCGATGCTAACTCCTATGTTATATGACTCTTCAATTTACCTTTTTGTTGATGTTATGACTATGACTAAGGCAATAAAGAAAGCATAAATGAGGGGTATCATAAAAGAAAATGGCAGTGGTTTAGTGTCATATCATAAATGCAAGTTGTCATTTCAACTATATCATTTCAAATTTTTTGCCATGTTGGTGCATGGATGACATGTATGACACATGGACATGTGGGTTCACACTCCCCCCCAACCTAAATTAAAGCATGTGTCCGCATAGGCTAGGATGTAATTATGATGTGATAGGGTAGAGTAATAATATGTGCTATGTGAAATATCAATATTAATGTACAGTAATTAAACAAGTGCATTTAAGATAATTAAGATACATCAAATTGTTACGCATGTACCTAGAAATTTGGAGTGTCATTTGCAAAGAATGTGGAAGGAAGTACAAGTTACTTTAAAAGTATAGTTGAACTTATTAAATGAAATGATGATGGAGTGAAATGATGGTGGAGTGATAGAAGAGAGAGAAAGGATGGAGATGGATGGGCAGATAGATTTATTGATGGAGAAATTGATTCCCACAAAAAGTGGAAATCTTTATTATGATTGCATGCATACCTTGACTAGTCAGAAGGATGGACACTAGGTCTACTTCCTTGGCTACAAGAACTTTGGAGGTTTGGTGTTGAATAAATTGTCACATGAATTCTTGTTTGGGTTTATGGTATAACCTAAGACGGTGACCGTTGACCAAGAGCTTGAATCTAACAGGGTAAATGGTTGTGATTTGAACAACACCATTAGAGAATACCTCTGCAACTTCATATGGTCCCAACCACCTAGTTTTTAGTTTTCTTGCATTATCTTGATACCTGGAATCATAAAGAAGTGCCCAGTCACCTGGTTGGAACTTCTTTTCCTTTATGTATTTGTCATGCCATCTGATTCTCTGATTTTGCACCATCTCAACATGATGAAGAGCTAACTTTCTCATCTCATCTTAGGCATTCAGTTGCATGGTCCTATCCTTTTGTGCCTCAGATATGTCTATCCCAAGGTCTAGTTTTGTTCTAAGAATTTTATTCTCAAACTCTATAGGCATCATGGTTGTTTTCCATCAATAATTCAAAAGGAGTAAAATGAGTGGTTGTTTTCCAGGTGGTTCTATAAGCCCAAATAGCTTATGGCAACCTCTTTCCCAATCTTTCCTATGAATAGCCACTGTTTTGGTCAAAATAGCCTCTATTTCCCTATTTTTCACCTCAGACTGGCCATTGACTTGAGGGTGATAGGGTGTAGATTTCCTATGCCTTACATTATATTCATTGACTAATGTTGTATCAAGAGTTGATGTAAACTGAGCCCCTTGATCTATAACTATCTCTCTAGGAACTCCATAACATGTGAAGATTTTTTCATAGAGGAATTCTACAACTTTATTGTATCTGGCATGTTTCATAGCTTTGACCTCAACCCATTTAGTCACATAGTCAGTCCAAACCGGGATGTAAGATTTTCCATTTGATGGTGGGTCAATTGGACCTACAAAATCAAGTCCTCGTTTATCAGATGGTGTGATAAATACTTGATGGTATAGAGGCATCTCATCTGATTTAGTTGGTCGACCCATCCTCTGACATCTATCACACTTCCTACTGTACTTACCTGCATCCTTATGAAGTGTGGGCCAGTAATACCCAGTATTGAGAATCTTCATTTTTGTTCTCTTAGCTGCAAAGTTTCCTCCATAGGGTTCATTATGACATGCATGTAGTGTATCATATGTTTCATCCTCTCTTACACATCTCCTCATCACATGATTTGGTCCAGTGTAGAATAAACAACCTGCAATCCATGAGAATGGAAAAGTTTTCTCAATAAGAACCCTTCTCTCTTTTGGAGAGAAATGAGGGGGAACTCTCCCTGTAACCAGATAATTGGCTTTGTTTGCATACCAAGGTGTGTGCATGCTGATGGAAAAAAAAATTTCATTAGGAAAAGATTCATCAATGATTTGAGTGTCCTCTGATGTAGTCAATCTGGAGAGAAATTTTTCCACAACATTTTCCTTACTTAGTTTGTCTACAATGGTGATATAAAATTCTTGCATTAACAACAAACACCTTGCTAGCCTACCTGAAATCAAGGGCATATTCATAAGGTATCTTATTGTTGCATGGTATGTATGGAAAAAGATGTGATATCCTATTATATAATGCCTAAACTTGTTAAGAGCATAGATGACTGCCAACATCTCCTTCTCTATCTTGAATGCAGATGAATATCACTCACACTCACAACATATGCAGGAAATTGATTGGGATCTGCAGAGTAGACAAGTTGTTGCTGTGGTTTGTTATTTGGGTTAGGTGTGGGTTGAGCTGGTAACTAAGTAGGTCTAGGTGTGCTAGAATTTGAGATAATAGGAGGAGGCATTATGGAAGGCTATTGAGGTTGTGGAGGTGGTTGCATTTAACCAGTTTCCTAGTTTGGTCATTGTTGTCATCCCCTCCATTGGGATGTCTGTTGCCAGTTTCCTGGAGGTTGCTACCAATTCCCCTGGAATTGTTGCCATTGAGGTAGAGAGTTTTGGTAATTGGGCCAAGTATTTTGAGGGTTGTTCCAAGGCTAAGGTGGATAGCCTCCATAGTTTGATGGGTATGGGGGTTGCCATTGATTACCAGATGCATACAAATTGAAATAAGTCCCACTAAAAGATAATGGATCTGGTGGCATACCTTGTCTTGGAGCCCGTGGTCTTCTTTGTGCAATGTAGAAAACCTGATCATCATCAACCTGAATTGGCCTGAGTTCTGGTGGAATCTGTTTGCTATCATGTTGGCTACCATTTTGCATCTACAATCCTTCTTTTGTTTGCAATGAGGACAATATTCTGCTACCATTATCTCAGCCTCCTCTTGTTTCTTCTTTGCTTGAAGAGTGTCTAGATGAGTAGTCATATTGTTTATGATATCCTACTTGAAATCTACCAGCAAATGAGTGATTTTCATCCTTGAAAGTTCGTTGGTGGAGGTTTTACCCATAGAGGATTGGTAACCTCTTCCTTTCTTTAGAGCTGCCTTGGAATAATTCTGACATATCTTTTTAATATCATCCTAGGGAACTTGGGTGATATCTCCTCCTATCAGGTCCAAAGCATCAATGCAGTTTTCATTGATCCCTCTAAGGAAGAGAAACTTTTGAGACTCTTCATTGAGTGCATGATGTGGAGATTTCTACAGGAAAAATAGGAACCTCGAAATATAGTCCTCCAAACTTTCATCTTCCTTTTGTTGCATCTTGAAGATATCATCTCCTCTCATATCACCACCCTTATAATATTCTTTATACTTCTCAAGAAATTTTGTTTTCATATCATCCCAAGTCTCTACAGTATTCCTACCTAAGCTCATAAACCATCTTAATGCAGCTTATTTCAAGGTGGTAGGAAATAATTTAAGCCTATGAGCATTAGTAGTGTAATCATAACTTATGCAGAGGATATCAAAATCAAACAAGAAAGTGTCAGGGTCTTCTGTTACAAGCCCATAGAACTTAGGAAGAAATGAAGCATGGATGTTCTTGATATTATCAACTTCATTTTGAAGAGTGATAGGAAATGGAAAAGATGGTTAGTTAGGTTTGTTTGGATTTGCACCAGCCATATCTGCTTGATGGAGTGCCAAAGAAAATGGATTCTCAATCAGGTTTTAGGCAGCTCGATCTTCAAAGGAAGTTTCAAAACTGGTCAAATTGGTGAATGCATCAGTAAAAGGATTTTCCTCCTCATCTTCTTTGTCTCTTGGAAGATTTTGAAACTCAACTAGCTGGTTATCAGGATTAGGATCATTAGGAAGGAATCTCCAATGAGCATCTCTTCTCCTGCCTCTATGCATGCGGTATAAACTCAATATCAGCCAACTCACACAAAGAATTGGTGAAAGAATATTAGATCATTACTTTTCTCAAATGAAGGGTATGCTAAGAAAAAACTTCAGAGATACTAAAATAAGAAAGAAACTAGAAATAACTCCAAAGAACTTCCTAGTTTAACACCATCCCTGACAACGGTACCAAAAATGTTGGCCTCCTCTAATGGTTCAATAACTAAGCCCTTAAAGTTGTAACTTAGAGATTAGATATATGCACTAAGTCATTATCTTGCTCATCAAGAAGGTTCATTTCATTGTCAACCTAGGGACATGAACTTGAAATGGGTCAACACTATCTGTGTACTAGGACTCAACTGTAGTCATCCTTACCCTATAACTAGAAAGGAAACAGTACTAAAAATAAAATGTTGGAAAGAAATTAACATAAGTACTAAGCATGATTTATCAACTAGACTGAGCATCAACAATTGAACTGGAATGGATGACAAAAATAGAAATCTCAACAAATAGACAGGAACTTAATATGCCTACCTTGGCTGTAGGAACAGTCACAAAACATAATTCCAATGGCTGCAAGAACAAACAACTGCTGAGACTGAAACTAATTACTAAACAAAAAAATAACTATTAAACTAAATGGATGGAATTCTCACCAAGTGGGCCCCCTTGAATGAGTCTTCCCTAAGCTAACTCAGATGCAACAAATTAGAATATCATTTTATTCATTGAAAACATGATTACATCATATCGGCAATATGACTGTATTACTTGAAACTGAAAATGAAAGTACAATCTCAGAACATCCAACCTTGTGAAAAGGGGCATCTGGCCATTATTTATAGAGGGAAAAGATTCTAATTAACCCTAACTAACTAGGAAGTTGACTCCAACATAATAGGAGGATTCCATTTATTGAAATCATGGAAAAGAGGGAGGAAGTTATGCATGCGCTAGATTTAGTTAAAGCAGATCTTCCTCAACAAGGATCAAGCACAACAACACCTCCTAGATTTTCTCAACTAATGGACATGATCATTTAAAAGGTAAGTTACAACTTCCACACGAGCTGGGAGTTTCCCTCCATTGGAAGTTTCCCTCCATTGAGAGTTTCCCTTCATTGACCTCTTTAATGACCATCTTTTTGACTTACTTAGCAACCAACCAGCTGGCATGAACTTCTTCCACTTTGCAAGCTTCATTTATATCTACATCTTAATGTGAACTTGCATAATGACATTAGCACGCACAAAAACAATTGCATATCTATAACCACCTTAGAATAACATTCATTCAACCACATGTAAAATTAACATAGATATATCACATAGTAGGTTAATATTATCAAAAATCACAAGGATAAGTTCATGCCCAAGGTTCATAAATTTAGGAAAATAACATGAAGAGTGTCAATAACCAGGTGCTAAAGTCTATAGTATCAACAAAAAAATATGATAAACTCTATCAAAATTGAGCCATTATTTGGACTCATCACAACCTGCAATCCATGAGAATGGAAAAGTTTTCTCAATGAGAACCCTTCACTCTTTTGGAAAGAAATGAGGGGGAACTCTTTCTATAACAAGATAATTGGTTATATCTGCATACCAAGGTGTGTGCACACTAATGGAGAACAAATGTTCATCAAGAAAGGAGTCATCAATGACTTGAGTGTCCTCTGATGTAGTCAATCTAGAGAGAAAATCTGCCACAACATTTTCCTTACTTGGCTTGTCTATAATGGTGATATCAAATTCCTGCATTAACAACAACCACCTTGTTAAGCTTCCTATGATCAATGGCTTGTTCATAAGGTATTTTATGGCTACATGGTCTGTATGGACAAATATTTGGTATCTTGTGATATAATGTCTGAACTTGTTGAGAGCATAAATGACTGCCAACATCTCCTTTTCTATCACTGTGTAGTTAAACTCAGCCCCTTGTAGGTTCTTGCTGAAAAAGTAGATTGCATTCTCTATTGCTCCCTCCTTTTGTCCTAAGACAACCCCTATAGCATAATCAGATGCATCTGTGTGAATATGGAAAGGGATCCCCCAATTAGGGCCTTTGAGTATAGGAGCATGGGTTAATATTGTTTTTGAATCAGAGAATGCTTTATCACAATCCTTTGTCCACTGGAACTCAACATCTTTAGTTAGAAGATTGTAGAGTGGTGTTGTCATCTTATTGAAATATTTTATAAAGCGCCTATAGTATCCTACATGTCCCAAGAAACTTCTAACATCTTTTTGCTTGAAAAGAATAGAAATATTGGTAATTACCTCAATTTTGGTTGGGTCCACTTGAATTCCTTTTTGAGAGATATAATGGCCAAGGATCACTCCTTCCTACATCATCATAAAGCATTTCTCACTATTCAAAGATAGATTATGGTCCTCACATCTCTGTAAAACCTTTCTTAGGTTCTCTAATGCTTCTACAAAATCAGTGCCATAAGTAGTAAAATCATCCATGTAGATCTCCATACAATCATGTGAAATATTCAAGAATATACTAATAATTACTCTTTGGAAGGTTGCAGGTGCATTGCATAGACCAAATGGGAGTATAGAATAGGCATAAGTCCCCTAAGGACAAGTGAAAGTTTTCTTCTCCTGATCTTCAGGTGCAATCTATATCTGATTATAACCATTGAATCCATCTACAAAGGAAAAATACTACTTACTTGCAAGTGAATCCAATACTTGGTCTATAAAAGGAAGGGGAAAGTGATCCTTTTTGGTGGAAGATTTTAGTTCTCTATAGTCAACACAAAATATCCATTTACCTCCCTTTTTAGGTACAATTACCAAAGGGGATACCCATTGACTGTTTGAGATAGGGTAGATAAATCCTACATCTAATAACTTTTGTAGTTCTCCTTTCACAATCTCCAATGCAGGGTTGATCCTCCTTTGTGGTTGCCTTACTGTGTGCAGTCATCTCTAATGTAGATCCTATGAGTACAAATTTTGGGATCTAATCCTTTCCTATCATGGTAGTCCCATGCAAATGCATATTGATGCAACTTTAACAGATTTGTCAGGGACAACTACTGCTCTTGACTAAGTTTGCTATTAATATTCAAATGTTTCCCCTCTGAAACTTATACTTGTGTGGTCAAATCAACCATGGTTGTTTCACTAATGCTTGGCATTTTTAATTCATGCAGTAACAAAGTATGAAGCATATTTGTTGTTGTAGGAAATTCAAGTGCAAGAGAAGTTGGTAGAAGTATCTTCAACGGATGTGCAGAACTAGATTCATGAGTGGGTGGTTCTTCATGCACTTCACAATTATTCTAAATTATTTGAGATAATATCTCATCTTCTTCCTGAAGCTGCATGAAAGGACTTTTGCTTATCATCATGAGTTGTGTCACTACATTGACCTCCTCGACCTCTTCTCCAATATGTGGCCAAATGGGGTTATCCAGATCGTGGGATGGTTGAGCAGGAGGATAAATGACAAGATTTTTAGTACTTCTCCCATTAGAAATAGTCATGTCCCCTGACCGACAACCAATGTAAGCATCTATTGTAGCTAACCATGGCCTTCCCAAAATAATGGGATACCCTCCTAATGTAGCTTTAGGGGAAAGGATCATGAAGTCTGCTAGATATTCCCAAGAGTCTAGAGTGACAAAAAGGTCTTCTACTATACCATTTGGTTTGACAGTAGAACTATCTGCAAGCTACAGGACAATAGGAGTAGGTCTCATATTTGTAACATTCAGTTATTGCAAGATATCCTTAGTCATCACATTGAGAGCTGCTCCCAAGTCCATTAGAATAATTTTTACTTGGATTCCATTTATAATGACTCCAACTATAGGACTACCTGGGTCAGTATATTTAGGAACAATTACTTTCCCAAGCATGATATCTGTCAACTGCCCCACCACATAAATGATGGTGGGGTCCTTTTTCCTCCATGGCTTTTTGAGACATGCTTCCTTGATTGCCTTGCTATATATGGGAACATATTTTATGGCCTAGAAAAAGGGTATCTTGACACATGTGTGTTTCAACTGATCCAGAATATCAAAGGTTATTTCTTCCTTCTCTTCCTTTTGTTTAAGAACTTCTAACCTTTGAGGAAATGGTGGGTCTTGATTAGATTGCCAAACTGGTTCAGGATTCTTGGGCACACTTGAATGAGCAGGGATATCAAATAAATTCCAATGTTCCTCTTCTTCCACAGGAAGCTCTATTATGATAAGAGTGGAAGGAGATGACAAAGTGGTTCTTGAATACAAATGAATACCACTCACACTTACAACATATGCAGGATACTAGTTGGGATCTGCAGAGTAAACTAGTTGTTGTTGTGGTTTGTTATTTGGGTTAGGTGTGGGTTGAGCTAGTAACTGAGTAGGTCTAGGTGTGCTAGAGTTTGAATTAGGAGGAGGAGGCATTATGGCAGGTTTTTGAGGTTGTGGAGGTGGTTGCATGTAATTAGCTAATTGGTTTGGCCATTGCTATCCTCCCCTCCATTGGGATGTATGTTGCCAGTTTCCTAGAGGTTGTTGCCAATTCCCCTGGAATTGTTTCCACTAAGGTGGAGAGTTTTGGTAATTGGGCCAAGCATTTGGACGGTTGTTCCAAGGCTGAGGTGGATAGCCTCCAAATTTTGATGGGTATGGGGGTTGCCATTGGTTACCGGATGCATAAGAATTGAAATAAGGTCCACTAAAAGATAATGGATCTGGTGGCATACCTTGTCTTGGAGCCCATGATCTTCTTTGTGCCTAGATTGGCCTGAATTCTGGTGGAATTTGCTTGCTGTCAATGTTGGCTATCATTTTGCATCTGCAGTCCTTCTTTTGCCTACAATGAGGACAATATTCTGCCAACATTGCCTCTGCCTCCTCATGTTTCTTCTTTGCTTGAAGTGTATCTAATTGAGTGGCCATATTGTTTATGATATCCTACTTGAAATATGCCAGCAAATGTGTGATTTCCATCCTTGAAAATCCATTGGTGGAGGATTTACCCATAGAAGATTGGTAACCTCTTCCTCTCTTCATAGCTGCCTTGGAGTAATTCTGGCATATCTTCTTAATATCATCCCAAGGAACTTGGGTGATATCTCCTCCTATCAAGTCCAAAGCATCAATGCAATTTTCATTGATCCCTCTGAGGAAGAGAAACTTTTGAGACTCTTCATTGAGTGCATGATCTGGGGATTTTTGTAGGCAAAATAGGAACCTTGAAATATAGTCCTCCAAACTTTCATCCTCCTTATGTTGTATCTTGAAGCTATCATCTCCTCTCATATCACTACCTCTACAATATTCTTTATATTTCTCAAGAAACTTTATTTTCATATCAGCCCAAGTCTCTATAGTATTCCCACCTAAGCTCATAAACCACCTTAATGCAACTCCCTTTAAGGTAGTAGGAAATAATTTAAGCCTATGAGCATTAGTAGTGTAATCATAGCTTCTGCAAAGGCTATTAGATTCAAACAAGAAAGTGTTAGGGTCCTCTGTTACAAGCCCATAGAATTTAGGAAGAACTGAAGTAGGGATGTTTGTGAGGTTATCAACTTCATTCTGGTGAGTGATAGGGAATGGAAAAGATGGTTGGTTAGGTCTATTTGGATTTTTTCCAACCATAATTGCTTGATGGATTGTCAAAGCAAATGGATTCTCAATCAGGTTTTGGGTAGCTTGCTCTTCAAAGGAAGTTTTAGAACTAGTCAAATTGGGAAATGCATCAATAAAAGGATTTGCTTCCTCTTCTTCTTCGTCTCTTGGAAAATTTTGAAACTCAACTAGCTGGCTATTAGGATTAGGGTCATTAGGATGGAATCTCCCTAGAGCATCTCTCTTCCTGCCCCTATGCATGCGGTATTACCTCAGCATCAGCCAACTCACACAAAGAATTGGTGAAAGAATAGTGGATCATTACTTTATTCAAATGAAGGGTATGCTAAGAACAAACTTCAGAGATACTAAAAACAAGAAAGAAAATAGAAATAACTCCAAAGAACTTCCTATTTTGAAAACATCCCCAACAACAACACCAAAAATGTTGGCCTCCTCTAATGGTTCAATAACTAAACCCTTAAAGCTATAACTTAGAGATTAAATATTTGCACTAAGTAGTTATCTTGCTCATCATGAAGGTTCATTTCATTATCAACCCAAGGATGTGAACTTGAAATGAGTCAGCACTGTTTGTGCACTAGGACTCAATTATAGTCATCCTTATCCTATAACTAGAAAGGAAACAATACTGAAAGTGAAATGCTTGAAGGGAATTAGCATAAGTATTGAGCATGAATCAACAACTAAATTGAACTGAAATGAATGATAGAAATAAAAATCTTAGAAAACAAACAAGAAGTTACTCTGTCTACCTTGGCTGCAAGAACAGACACAACGAATTTCCAATGGCTGCAAAAACAGACAACTGCTAAGACCGTAACTAATTACTGAACATAAAAGTAAATACTAAACTAAACGGATGGAATTCTCACCAAGTGGGCCCCCTTGAATGAGTCTTTCCTAAACTAACTCAGATGCAACAAATCAAAGTATCATTTTATTCATTGAAAACATGGTTACATCATAGCAGCAACATGATTGTATTCCTTGAAACTAAAAATGAAAGTACACTATCAGAACATCCAACCTTATGAAGAGGGACATCTAATCATTATTTATAGAAGGAAAGCTTCTAACTAACCCTAACTAACTAGGCAGTCAACTCCATCAAACTAGGAGGACGTCATTTATTGAAAGCATGAAAAAGAGGAAGGAGGTTATGCATGCACCAGATTTAGTCAAACCAAACTTGCCTCAACGAGGATCCAACATAGCAACACCTCCTAAATCTACTCAACTAACAGACATGATCATTTGAAGATAAGTTATAACTTCCACATGAGCTAGAATTTTTCCCTCCATTGACCTCTTTAATGTCCATGTCTTTGACTCCTTTAGCAACTGTCCAGTTGGCATGAACTTCTTCCACCTCACAAGCTTCATTTATTTATGCATCTTAATGTGAACCTGCATTATGACATTAGCATGCACAAGACAATTGTATATCCATAATCACCTTAGAATAGAATTCATTCAATCACATGTAAAATTAATATAGATATATCACATAGCAGGTTAAATACCATCAAAATTTGTACAGATAAGTTCATGCCCAAAGTTCATAAGTTTAAGGAAATAATATAGAAAGTATTGGTAACCAGGTGCTAAAATCCCATAGTAACAATAACAAACATATGTTAAATCCTAACAAAAATGAGTCATTATTTGGACTCATTAGTTGCTATGATCTTAATGCCTTTCTTGTTAAACTTGTTTCAAAGGTTATTTGGGCCAATTGTGAATGCTAACTTGTTTTGCATGACCAATAGTGTAGTGTTATAAACTTACTAGACTAACAAGACTTACAAGTTGTGAGATGGTACCATGTGTATCTCCCCTTGAATTGATGACTCCACAATGCTTCAATTTTGCTTGCTTCAATGAACGGTGGGACCTACTAGTTACTAAGATGACAACATCAACCAATAGAGTAATCCTTTGAATTTTTTTTGTGATAAATTTTCAAATTATTCCTAGGCCATTGATCTAAATGAACATCAATGGCTAAAATGAGAACAATCCCTTAATAAGACAATTGAACTCCATAAAACATGAAAGGATTCTAAAGCTATGAACCACTAAAGAGAAATAAACATCATTGAGCCTCTTGATTAAAATAAAATGGAAGACTTAATGCAAAGAAAAGATAAGATCAAATGAAGAGAATCGTGACCTAAAAGGGTGAATGGAGACTAAAGCTCTACATGTATAAAGTGTTATAATGCATTTTTGGTGGTATAATCAAGGAAACTATTGGACCAATGTCAAATTAATGTCACTTTGCCTTCTAGGTACATTGGTGGTACTTGTTCAATTTTGGCCCTTTGAGTTTAGTTTACACACTAAATTTCCTAAAAAACCCTATAATTTTACTAGGGTTTACTAAGAACTGTGTATTAGGGCTTTGAAGAACCCTAACCCTAGTCGAGACCCTAAGACCCACATGATGCCCTTACA
>VDFB02134770.1:0-22200 GCA_007258455.2 Sequoia sempervirens | reverse complement strand
TTTGGTTCTACAAGACCGGGGGGATTTTTCTAAGGTGCTAAATTAAAAGATATTACAAGGATTAAAAAATTACCTTACTACAAACCATACCCATTACACATGTATCCCTATACTAGTGTCACAATATACTTATGTGTTGGGTTAAATATTAAAGGTTATGCACCTTTATCTAATAAAACATATTACCATGCAAAGTGTTTTTAAAAATGGCTATAACAACCCCTATTTCTATTATACACTTCTATGTGGAAGCTAGAAGGACAACATAACTGAAAGAAATTGATTGTGACTGAATTATTTCAATATGTTGGGTTGATGAGAAATGGAGTTAATAGCGCACCAATGCTAATTACAATAGGGCAACAAAGTCATGATATCATTCAAAAAATGCAACAAATGAAACCTTGGTGTGATACCTTGATGAAGGTTTCACTGAAGACAATACCTCGTACAATACACAGGTAAACTAGGTTTTACACGTGCATTTAAAGAAAATATATGGTTTATAGAATATTAGATGATTATACTTAGTGAAACATGGAAAATGGGGTTAAGGGTTCAAACACATAGGGTTTTATACTAAATTTTGAATATGTAGTAATAGAAAAAGTATCCCTTTTCCTTACTTAATTCAAAATAATTAACAATAAATGAGTCTAATGTTGCCTTTGATTTAGTGTTGTAATGTGTTTTACACGTTCGCATTAAATCTAGGGCATTTTTTAACAAAATGGACTTGATGATGCCTTATTTAGGGTGTTGTAAAGTGTATCTTTACACTTTCATACTAATCCAAGGCTTTATTAATTAGAGCTTAATTGGCCCTTTAAATTCAAATCCAAGCCTAATTAATTGCATTTTCTGAGGGATAAATCCCAACACTCATTAATAATGTTTCACAACACTTAATTTGGAAAGGTTTGAGTCCTAGGCTAGTGACTTAGGACCCATTCGCCACCTGGTGATGGGTCCATCCTAGGTCTTAGGACCCCCTTTTTACATATTATTTCATATCCCTAAAGCAAGGTCCTAGTTAAGTATGCTAGGACCCATTCACCCTATGGCGAATGGGTCCTCCTTAACTTAGGACACCCCTTCTTGAATATATTCTTAGCAGGATTTTAGTGATTTCAAATCCTAGATCTGATGTCAGCTTGTGTTATTTGAATTTCAAGATTAAATCTTAAGTTAAGTATAAATATGAGGTTATTTTACATAGTTTCATCCTATATCTTCATAAGCAATCAAGAGTACTTTCACAAGAGCATTATAGACACTACTGTATTTGACTACAAATTTTGACGAATGTTTGGTGACATATCAACAAAATATTGTTGAATTATCGACAAAACATTGTTTTAAATTTCATTGCTGAAATTTTGTCACTTTAATGACCAACTTTTATTCATCGAAACCATGACCCAACATTGTCATTCAGAGCCAAATAAAATGTTGGTGGTGTTCATCGCAAAATTGACGTAACTTCGTCCATCTATCGACGAAAAAAATACAAAACGTTGCAGAGTGCCCATTTGAAAGCCGTAAAAACACCAAATATTCATCCTTTTTTTCGACGTAGGTGGAGCTAAGCCATTACTTAATTAAAAACTACGCCGCTGTACAAAAATCTTAAGGTAATTTTTTTGTGGTTCATCGGGCTATCTTCGGGCTTTAAATTGCAAATCTAAACCCCCTAGTTTTTAAAAACAAAATTATTCATTCAAAATGTACTTCTACTTAACAGGTCCAACCACATGCATCATTTATCTGCCACCATAGTGAAAATTTAGCAATTGCATTTGGTTTGTTAAACATGGCCCCTGGTACAGCTATTAGAGTTGTTAAGAACCTTCAAGTATGTTCTGATTTCCACACTACATCTAAATTCATCTCCAAGATTGTTGCACATGGACTTCATTGGTATTGTTGTAGTGCTTTCATTCTTCCCTAATGTCAAGCATGGGTGGTTTTTTCTATAAAACAAAATATATATCACATTGAATACTAGAAAAGAGAATTCAAGTTTAATGTAAATCGTCCCATGGAGTTATTTTGTCTAGATCTTATTCAAAGTCCATCTCATAAAGAAATTCACTTTTTAAGAGGTTAAAGGACAAGCCTTCTAATGGAAATAACAAATTTTTGAATGTTGGAGCATATATGAAAAGATATTGTGCTCAGATGAAAAAATTTGTATTACTACTGGTTCAAACATTGAGGCAATGGTAAGCTTCTACTACAACAAAAAGTTAGCAATTGCATTTGGTTTGTTAATCATGGCCCCTGGTACAACTATTAGAGTTGTTAAGAACCTTCAAGTATGTTATGATTGCCACACTGCATCTCAAAGGAGAAATTCAATACTTGGAGGGCTCAATATCATGATGCCCACACCTCATGCACTATAGGACATTCCTTTGGATCGTATTTTTTGTAGAACATGGTAAAATATTCCTCAAATACAAATGCATAATTCCTGGAGAGACCTAAATTTGTTGATTTCTAATGCCAATTAAATGGCTGGAATACAACCCATAACTTAGGGAGTTAATCTCCTTAGTTCCATGAACACTATGGGAAAAAATCAACTCTCAGCTACCATCTTCCCAAACAGCAACTTGGCATCCAAATCATGGTCTGCCTTTGAAACTATACCCTTACAAGAAAATCCTTGAACAATAAGAGTTAATCTTACTATGCCAAGTGTCCTTCAAATTTTTCCTATTCATTACTTGGATCCACCACCTTAATTGCCTAAACACAAGACAAGATTAACAATTGAGATGTTGTGGCTTTGATGATCAATGATATCAATGGATAGATGAACTACCAAGGTGGAAGGTGGACCAATCTACCAAAATCTTCCAGATGAAACCACATGGTTATGCAAAATCTAATTGATCATCCCTTATAATGCACTCTAACCCCACTCAATTAATGGTATAGATCAATTTTACATCAATATTAATGGTCAAGGGAGATATTCTCTTCATCCCAAATTAATTGAACATATTTGACTTCAAAAGCCAACCAAGACATGTCGTGTAAACTTATGTTTTGCACTTGACTATATACCCTTTGATTCACCTTGAAGATCAACAACTTGAGAAAATTAGTAGACTACTAAAGTGTTGAATGGTATGATACCTTCCACCAAAGTTCATTAGATCACACCACATGGTTTCACCAAAACCATTTGATAAAATTACTTGATATCTATAGGCTTTACTTAAACATCAATCAACATTGAAAGTGTAGATCAACTTGCCCCAAAGATTAGTGATTATAGCCAATTGGTGGATGGCTAAAGTGTTGAGTGGTTTTATTCACCAAAGTGCAAATATTGTTGAAATCCACTAGTTCATGCCACGTGGACATATCATATATGCACCTAGCCTCCTACTTTCCATCAATGGCCACAATTTGCTCCTCTCAAGATTGACACCTTCAATAGATGGTTGAGGAGATTGGTAGCTTGATCTACTAATATGCTACAATACACTAGATTGTGCCAAGTAGCCACAATGTCCATTTCCAAACAGGGACCTTAACACATACTTGTTGCACCTCTATCCCAATAAGGATCATACACCTCGGCATCCCTTTGAAAAAGGCTCCATGTTGGAGATGCCCATGCTAACAATAGAGACCTTTTTGGCAGATCAATATATGGAAGGCACAGTATGATTCCAATGGAGAAGGAATAATATTAACAGGTCATAGTGAGCTGCAATATTATCTGTCCCTTATGAATCAACAATTACCAATTGAGAGCCAGTTTATCTCAAAATTAGCAGATCATTTAAATGCAGAAATTGTCCTAGGTACAGTTCAAAATGTAAGGGAGGCATGCACATGGTTGGGATACACTTATCTTTACATTCACATGCTACGAAACCTAGTTCTATATGGTCTATCTACTGATGCTTTACAGAAAGACAATACCTTAGAAGAGAGAAGGGCAGACTTGGTAAGCATAGCTGTGATTTTCAATTTAGTACATAGTAATTTTACTATGGTATTGTTAGACAAGTATGACCCTTGCATTTTAATTTAATGGTACTTGTTAGTGCTTCTAATAATTGAACTCTTTATGTTAACAAATACATTCAGCTGCAACTATCTTGGACAAAAGTAATTTGGTGAAATATGATTGGAAAAGTGGATATTTCTAGGTTAATGATCTAGGATGGATAGCTAGTTATTACTACATCACTCATGGGACAATGGCTACTTATAATGAGCACTTGAAGCCAACAATGGGTGATATTGAGCTATGCCGATTGTTTTCATTAAGTGAAGAGTTTAAATATGTGACAATAAGAGAAGAAGAGAATATGGAACAACATAGTATTCATATTTTTTTGGTGTTTTAATTTCTAACTCTTTATCATGGGGGAACAAGATAGGAGAGAAAGGAAAATCTATTCATAATATTACATTATTGAAACCATAAATCTATTTTTTATATTATTATATTACATTATTTAGCCTTTCATTCATCTGAGTGGGCTCCTATCAGTGATGTGAGAATGCAAATTGATTAATTATTTCAATATTCACAGGAAGGTGTTGTATTGTTGTGTGCTAGTGGAAGGGGTTTGTGAGAGTATTTATCCATCTTGAGGTTGCAAGTTTTGAAACATGGATGAATTTTGCATACTGAATTGTAAATTCACTTTTACAAAATATTCCAAAAGTTGTAGTATAGGAAAATAATTGGAATTACAAAAAGAACAATTGTACGAGAGTAGACAAAATGTTGCTTTTGTTTCAGAGGTAGTGTTCAATACAATGCTAGCAATATAGAGAGGACCTATAATAAGATCAATACCATAACAATAGAAGGGGGGCATTGAAAAAAATCACATCTGTGTCTATATCCATGTCCATGCAACTCTTATTGAAACTAGTGCATTGTTATTTATTGTTACACGTACAAGTCTTGTATTGTTATTCTTCCAAAACTTCTCAGACATCCAATCAACTACTTATATACATGCAACTCCTTTCTTGGGCCAAATATGTGAAGAAATTGTCAATGATGGTCAAATATTCTCAAAGTAGGTAGAATAGGTTTTCTTGTAGGGAGCCATGTATTCAAGGTGAATAAGGTCTAACAAGACCATTTTCAATGTGTTTAGGGTGCTTGGAAGTCATCTAGTTGATAATGTAAAATGTTGCAATTGTTGACATTAAAAGTTGTCAAAATTGTAATTTTGCAAAATAATGGGATGTTAAGTGTTTGTAAGTCAGTTATGGAAATTGGTTGAAGGTATTTTGGGTTTGAGATGATTTAAAAATCCTTACAAGGCTCTAGAAAAGGTTTTTGGAGGATTTGATACCAAAATTTCATATCAAATACCAAATTCTTGAAGCAATTTTATGTGTTTTTACTATTTTTCTAAAGTTCTTTTGTGTTGTACGGATCCATACAAGCTTGAAATTCTCTGAGATAATTGGTTTAGATAAATATATGTGTTCCCTTTCATTTTAATTTGTTTTGAAGTGCTAAATCACTGTTTTGTGGGAGAAAATAATCAAATACAAGGACTGCCCTGTTTTGCCTGTGTAAGGGTTTAAGGGCTAAAAACAAATGAGATCCACCAATCCACCCATTGTCTTGGAATTGTAACTCAGTGGGTTGGTGTGCAACATGGTAGGATAGAGGTTCATTTCATTTAGGGGTCTGTTAAATCAAGAAACTTGGCATTGAAGTGATGCCCTAGGGCTAACAAGGGCAATTTTCTTGTGAATTTGTGGTTGTTAAGTCAGTATTTGTCAATTTGATGGATGGAACAGTATGAATGAAGGTTGTTTGTCCTATTTTAGGATGATTTTAATTTTTTGAAGACAATAGTTGAGTTAGGGAGGTCAGGTATATGGTGTTTCTCTAAAACCCTAGTGTATTTAGGGAAAATGGAGGGTTTTGTAGAACAGTGACAAAAGGAGCATGGCTTAGCCCAAAAATGGTGCAATCTGATGTTTTGTGTCATAAAAAATCTCTGTCAATAGGTTTTGGAATAGAACCAAGCAGTTGGAAAGGCCTTCCTTTATAAAACAGGGTAATTTTATAGCCTTTTTGGTAGGACAAACTAATGAAACGCATGAATGTTGTAAAATAACCTTGTGGAATTGGTTGGGACAATGTTTAGGGACGTGTGTCAATGCTTAATCCATGATTTGGTGGCTTGTGTATAGACTGATTCAATAATTTCATCAAAGGATGTGATTTAAGCCTAGTAGCCTAGTGAGGGTATTTTGTTGAAAATAGACACTTTGTTTGTATTTGAATCAAATTGAGGTTGGATATTTAGTCACACCCCTGGGTCTACATCAGTCTCGAAACTTTTAATTATGTTGGTGTCTTGGCTTGGGTGCATTACGTATATCGACAAAAAATCCAATAATGAGGCTGAAACTATTGCTTCCTAGTAGGGATTAATAAGAATGAAGGATAAGGGTTATTTTAATGTTGAGATTGAACATAGGGCTAAAATTTGATTATACAAATCTTGAAAGGTATTTTTTTCTCACCTTCTTGATGACCTTCATGAAGCATATAAGTTAAACAAATTAATAATGACAATCATTGTCAATTACAGCATGAGTAAACAAAACAAAATATAAAAATATAAATTCCAAACATATCATATATGAAAGATAAACAATTTGATCTAATGTATAACCTTAACAATTAATTCTATTATATTCCAACTTCCATAGGCGAGGTGTCATTCTTCATGGTTTTGATGTAATCTCTTTTTTTCCCATTGAAAATATGTTTCTCAGTAGTTTGATACTTATGATTTATGTGGAGGAAGTGTGTATACTCATCAAACACCTGCTTTCCTAAACTTGTTGAATGACGAGATTTCATCTTTGGACCACAAAATAAGCATGCAAATTTTCCCTTTGTTTGAAGACCTGCAAGATCATATATAATTGGATTAAATATGTCAATTTTTATAATTATATATAATGAATAGATTATTTAAAAAACATGCATGATTATTGAAGGATAATGCTTTAGAGTGGTTCTCTTCCTTACCGATAATTCAATCGATTCGTTCAATGAACTTGTTGATGCCTTCTACAACCACTTCCACATTCACATGGGTCCCAAGATGACCTTAGTTGATTTAATGACATGCATACACAAGGATGATGAGAAAGTGATTGATTTCATAGCAAGATACCAAACACTTTATTCACAAGTAAACATTAAGATTCTTGACGTTGACTTTCAATGAATGTTTATTGTCAACTTAGTAAACAAACTCCAAAACAAACTTGAGATGTTGAGATTCCCATCCTTTACACAATTATGTACATCCCTTCATGATTATCAAAATACGACTTATGGTCGTGATGTGAAAAATCCCCCTAGTCATCCTGAAAAGTCTAAATCCGCAAATAAAAATAATTACCAACCTTTCAAGAAGCAAAATAGGGTCCTTTTACAACTAAACTCCCCCCAACCAAGTCAAAAAACTAATAACTAGGTGGCTGCTATAAAAATGACAAATCCTTTTTCCTTTGGTGATAGGAATGGAAATTTTACTCCTCTACCCGATACCCTTCACAATATTATGTTGCAACTTATTGAAAAGAATATGCTTTATTTACCTCTTGTTAAAGAGCGTGATCCTAATCTACCATTGCCCGCGGGCTTTCGATGAAACTCTTATTGTCATTATCACCAACAAAATGGACATGGTATAGGATATTGTAAGCATCTTAAACATCTTGTGCAAGACCTTATTGATTCTAATCGTCTACAAATTGAAGGTGTGAATTATCAAAGCAATAACTTTGTAGCTCCTCCTAACCAAAATCTACAAATCTTTACAAATCCCATGCCGAAACATACTATTTCATTTGTCAAAGCTAGTGAAACAAAGAATGATATGATGAATGTTGGCACGAATAATGAAAACATAAAAGATGAAAATATTGATGAATTGGTATCATTTATTGAAGCTAAACCTTGTAAGGGCTCAATCAAAATGCCTCTTAATATTTCTTTTTCACAAAATGGCATACTTAAACATGCACCCGATGGTCCTCTTTGCATAGTAAGAAGAATCAATAACAAGTCCACTAATGGGATATTAATTGATCCCACCTGTGGAGAGAATGTGATCACTAAAGAATTTTTGTTTGTGCATGAACTTTATCAAGATACATATGACAAATCAAAATAATGGATCAAGATGCATAATGGTTTTTCTTGTCCTACGATTGGCTCGATAGATCTCCCCTTAAAATTTGGACCGAAAACATTAAATGTCTCATTCACCATCATCCCAAAATCAAACCAATTTGTGTGAAGTTAGAATATCCATGGCTTCACTCCATGAATCTCGTCCCCTCAGTTTTGCATAAATGTTTAAAGTTTCCCTTTGGAAATGATATCTTTACCGTGCATCATAGTGGGTTTAATCCTGTGTCTTCTCGAGGGAACTTTTCATAGGATTTCTTTTAGCCCAAGCTTATTGAACCTATAAGACCTCAAGAAGACTTATATTTCAAATCCTATCAAAAGTTCAAGGCAAAGCGTATAGCAGAATTATCCCTTAGAAACATGCCTCTACCCTCCATTGAGCAACCTATCTTGAAAAAACAATGATTGAACTAAAAGTCTTTCCGACCATCCAAAAGCAACCATTTCCTACAAGAGACCATGAGATAACCAAAACAATCTCGTTGTGCCTCCTAAGATAAAACAAGTTTACAAAGCTAAAGAAAATAGTTGAAAAAATCCTATGGTCCCTTATGTTCCTCTGCTAAAGCAAGAGAAGAAACCTATGATTGATAAACCCACTCCTACACAAACACAACTTGACAATAGATTGAAATGAAACTGAAATTCTAGGGAGCATAGACATAGACGTCATGCTATTGCTCGTATGTTACAAAATCAAGAAGAAAATCAACATCCAAACCTGTCTGAAGCAATGCATGATGACTCTATACCCTCGTCGCGACATAAACAAGAACCTTCAAGAGAAATTTTCATTTGACCTCCTGTTGTGATTAATCTAGATGATGACATTAACATTACAAATATTGATGAGCAAGTGCATAACGAATTGAATACATTTTTTTCCTCTTCTACGAGATTAAATGACAAATTTCCTAATAAGAGTGTTGAACTTGGTGCTTCCCCTAGTTCGACACTTTTAGTTGTCCCTTTGGCTAGTTGTCCACCTTTTGTTTATACCAACCAAGATTGGGATGTGAATGACCTGCTATAGGTTGACTCACATGTGCCTTACTAGTATTTTGCTTTGTCTTTCATGTTTATTTATGTGATTGCATGTGCCTAATGTGATCCCTCATGATGTTTCATTTGATGTATCTCTCTCTCTTTTTGTGCATTCCTCTATATGCATCTACATTCTTCTCTGTTGTAAACGTTTTATATTTTTCATTTGTCTTGTGTTTTCCTTTTGGGGATGATGCAATGCATCGTAACATTTAGGTCTCTTCCATGTTGCCTCAAAAGTTTATCCTTATCATTCCTTTTTCTTGTGTTTTCCTTTTGGGGATGATGCAAGGTGTCAAGACATTTAGGTCTCTTCCATGTTGAATCGAAGTATTTTTCTTTGTTTTCACTCTCTTTATGTAGTTCTTCTAGTTCTATGAGTATTTGGGGAATGATGACAGTTATGTGCTCTAACAATATTGTAGAAAAGACATACTAACCCTAAATCCATAGATCCCTTATATATTCTTAGGGGCAACCCCTCCCTCCTTGTTCATGATGTAGCTTTATTTCATAAACATATGAATTGGCATAGGGTTTTCTGAGGAAATCTCTCATGTCTAAGGAGAAAACATTGGCTACTTTAAATTAGTTGCTCATAGTAATGGTGTTAGCAACCACTTTAAAGTGGGGGCATATATTGATGACATATTTTGACATTTTGCATATTTCATGGTGTGATTTTCTTTCTTGTGTTCAAAGCATCCTTTTCTTGGTGGTTTCATTGGGTTTGATGTCCTCCGAGAGTGTGATATGTCTAAGCATATGACCTTCCCTTAGTGGCATGATGCAAAACAAGGCATCCCATAAGTGGTAATCTGATATTCTTGACTTGTCCTCTCTTGGAGACATTAGGCACGATGTTCCCTAAGAAGAAGACCTTACATGAAGCGAAATCCCTTTGAACAAAAACCTATAGAAAAAACATTCAAAAGTATTTAGCATTGTGGTGCCTTATCGAATTTGTCAAGAGGATAACTTTGGTATGATATGGGAGGCTAATATGATTCTCTCATTTTTGACCTTTTCGGGATACTCACCTAGTGGACGGCTTGAGGTTCCACTACCCCAGAGTGAGTGTACGTGTGTTTCGTTTGCATAGTAAGCATCGGGTTCTGCTTGTAAATGTTTTTGGACAAATAGCCTAGACCTAGTTCATATCGTGTTGGATAGACTATCAAACTTGATCCTTTTCTTGGACAAACAGTCATGTTCCACATTGCGTTGGAACAGTCAAAGCTTGATCCTTTATTTTTCTTGGTCTTTGATAGGGTATGATTGTGTATCTTTTTTATTGCTACATACATAATTGTCTTGAATGTCTACTTTACTGTGAGTTTGTCATGGGGGAAAACTCTCACTAAAGTGGGGGCAAAATGTAGTAATGGAAAAAGTATCCCTTTTCCTTAATTCAAAATAATTAACAATATATGAGTCTAATGTTGCCTTGATTTAGTGTTGTAATGTGTTTTACATATTCACATTAAATCTAGGGCCCTTTTTAATAAAATGGACTTAATGATGCCTTATTTAAGGTGTTGTAAAATGTATCTTTACACTTTCACACTAATCCAAGCCTTTATTAATTAATTGGGGTTAATTAGAGCTTAATTGGCCCCTTAAATTCAAATCTAAGCCAAATTAATTGCATTTTTTTAGGGATAAATCCTAACACGCATTAATAATGTTTCACAACACTTAATTTGGAAAGGTTTGAGTCCTAGGCTAGTGACTTAGGACCCATTCACCACCTAGCAAATGGGTCATTCCTAGGTCCTAGGGCCCCCTTTTAACATGTTATTTCATATCCCTGAAGTAAGGTCCTAGTTAAATATGCTAGGACCCATTCACCCTATGGAAAATGGGTCCTCCTTAACTTAGGACACCCCTTTTTGAACATATTCTTAGTAGGATTTTAGTGATTTCAAGTCCTAGATCTGATGTTGGCTTGTGTTATTTGAATTTCAAGATTAAATCTTAAGTATAAATATGAGGTTATTTTACATAGTTTCATCCTAGATCTTCATAATTAATGAAGAGTAATTTCACAAGAGCATTATAGAGCATTCAAGAGCATTCAAGAAGGCATTCAAGGCAGATTATTAGAGTTTTATTGCAGTAATCAAGGATCTCTTTCATCATGTCAAAGTCACGCATGTTGTTGAGCTAATGTGATGTAGCATTGGTGATCAAGTTCAAGTCTTCAAAGCAATTACCTTATGTTAAGTTCATGATCAAGATCTACATACATTGAGACCACTTCATGCTAAGTTTTAGATTTGCAATCCAAGATTCAATTGAAGATTGGTGAGTTGTTGCATATTGTTGTTCATTCATCTTTTCTTTTATGCATTATTTCAATTCAAGGTTTAATTACCTAGACGGGGTTTGACCAAGGAAAACCCCTATTCCTTAACAAACAATAATTTTTCTTCTCTCTTGATGTGTGATTGCAGGTTTTAGATTAAAGGTATAAGTGGAGAACAAAAGTTGCAAAAATTGTCAAGATTGTAAAGTTGCAAAAGGTGTCATAGATTTATTGCAAGATCATAGAAAGTGCTCTACAAAATTTATTTCCACTTTTGCGAGTTGAACACCTGGGAGCTAGGAGTGTAGAGCTTGAAGAAAATAACCCATAAATCACTTTTCTAGAGCCCTAATAGGGACCCATTTCCCACTGGGCGAATGAGTGCTTAGTGAGGCCTGAAATAGCACTTTTTCAGCAAGGTACACATCATTTCAGTATCTTAAAACCTTCCTTATTGTTTTTATAATAATTAGTATTGATTTTTTATTGTTATTTATGCATTTTCTCTCATAATCGAGTGAAACAATTAACCAAAATTAGGTTCCTCCATTTGGTTGATCCATTTGGGGTGCACCTCTTTTTCTTTTTTTCACTTACTATAATTAGAAAGGAAAAAATGGGGTGAATGAACCTACCTATTCTTCTATTTCATTTAGGAAATGAGATCCCTCAAGTTAAAATCCACTTTCAACCCTTAGGTGAGTGAATTCTTTGAAGAATCTTGCAATTACCCTTTTTGTGTTAGGACGGGGGTGTAAGTCAAACAACACTTTGGGGAGAAAGATTAAAAATAGAAAATCAACTCCAAAATGCAATCTATAACTTGGATTCAATAGATTAAGCATAAAACTGAAGGAACCTACAAAGTTTCTGGTAGATATGGAAGGGATAAATGTTGTGTACCTCTCACAAAATGGTGTTTTCAAAAGTTGTCTAAGGACTCATTCGCCCTATGACAAATGGGTCCTAAGTACGGATCTTTAAAATCTGTGTATAGGTCCTTTCCTCCTGTTTCTGCACTTCCAGATTCTTGATTTTCACCGTTAGATAGTTAGAAATAAATCTGGGATTTGAGTTTCCATGAGATGACAACAAAGGTGACAACTTTGCAATTTTGCACTTTTAAGATCTTCAACTTTTCTTCAACTTGAAATCTGAAACACACAAAGAGAAGGGAAAAATGTTTGTTTTTTGGGGAATGGGGGTTTACCTTTGTCAAACCCTATTTTGGTAATTAAACTTTGAAATGAAAAAAAATAGCATGAAAGGGATGATGAATGAACAACTCAATGTCACAACTCACCAAACCTTTAGATGAACCTTTGAAGGACTAAAATCTTGACGTTGATCTTGCATTAAATGACTTCAATGGATGTGGATATTGATGCTTCAATCTTGCTTTGAATCTTTGACTTGAATGCTTGAAACCTACATTACAATGTGAGCTCCAAAAACATGCATAATTGAATATAGCTTTGACATGATGAATGGATCTTGAATGCTGCAAAAAATGCTGAAGAAGTTTGCCCTTAAATTATCTTGACAACAATATTTTCTATTGTGAAATTTCTCTCAATTGTGCTCTTGAAATCTAATGTTAATTTGATAAAATAACCTTTTATTTATAGACATTTATCCTTAATTTCCTGAAATTCAAATATTACAAGCTGGCCTTAGAAATTTGAATTTAGGATGATAAAAATACTACCAAAACATGTTTTAAAAATGGGTTCAAGGTCTTAGGGAGGACCCATTCGCCCATGGACGAATGGGTCCTAGGTCCCTAAAACCTAGGACACACATTGCTCAAGGAGAAGTGTAATGTATTGGCATTAATTAATGTTGGGTTTCCCCTTCAAAAAATGTAATTTAATGGGCTTGTAAATGAATTATAGGGCTTATTAAGGTCAAATTAAGATCAATTAATTAAGGGATCCCTAAATAAGTGTGAAAGTGTAAAAGGATACACTTTACAACACTAAATTAAGGCATAATTAAGTCCATTTTAATTAAGAGAGCCCAAATAAGTGTGAAAATGTAAAGAGATACATTTTACAACACTAAATTAAGTCATTATTAAGTTCATTTTAATTAGGAGGTCCCAAACGTGTGAGAAAATGTAAAGGGATAAAATTTTCTACACTACATTTAGCCCCCACTTTAGTGAGAGGAGGAACTTGCGTCAAACTCGCACTAAAGTAGACAAATATGTGTCAAGAGGGGTCCAAATGCACAAATGTTGATGACATTGGATGACAAAGATCAAGGAGGTGGCCAGGCCTCTAGGATCTAAGATCCTATGCCAAACCAATATAAGCACAAAGGGAAACACACAAGATGTATGATACGAAGTAGAAACACATGATACACAAAAATACAATGTTAAAGAGTAAAAGAAAGAAAGAAAAAAACAAAACAAAAAGGGGTGGATCAAGATTGGACTATTTTTCCAACTCAATGTGGATCAAGCCTTAGCTATGTCCAAAAATGTTCACAAGTGAAACTCTATGTCCACTATGCAAACAACAACACATGCGCACTCTAAGCTAATGGAACCTCAAGTAGTCCACTAGGAAAGCCCCCAAAAAGTGGCTAAGAGAGAAGTCATGCTAGGTCTACAGGCTCTCACCACATAATAAGAAAGTCATGCCAGGTCTACAGGCTTCCCATCATACTAACCATACCAAAGCTATATCTCTAATAACTTTGATAGTGCACCACACAAATATGAACTTTGAGCTTCATAAGGTTAAAAAGTTGTGTTATGCTAAACACTTATGGAAAAAATACAAATAGAAATGTAAGGTCTCGACTCGGGGATCATCATGCTTAATGTCGCCAAGAGAGGACTAGTCGAGGATAAAGGATTCATAACTTAGAAAATGCAATCTGTAGCATTACCACTAAGGGGAATATCATATGCTCAAAAATGTCACACTCTTGAAGGAAATCAAACCCAATGTCACCGTCAAGAAGAAAACACATCGCATGAAGTAAGAAGACCGCACTATGAAACATAAGATATAGTTGAAATTTTCAAAATGATAATGCCAATGTATGCCCCCACTTTAAAGAAATTGCTAACACCATGATGTGAGAAATTTACTTTAAAGTAGCAAATAATCAATGCTAATCAACGAGAGATTTTTTAGAAATCCCTATGCCAAGTCATATGTTTCCAAGTCAAGCTATATCATGTGGAGGAGGCTTGCTCCCCAACATATAAAGAAAAGTATGTCACCTGCGAGCCAACCTAAGGCATGTCATCTGCATCCCAAGGTTGCTCTTATGTGTATATGAAAGGTGGTCAACTAGCCAAAAGAGACAAGTGTCATACTAGGACACATCTACCTAACCCCTTACCCCCACTAAGTGCAAGACAAGGATGAGTCAAGTTAAGTGATGAAAATCAATGTTAATTAGAGGAAATAGGTGCTTCAACACAAGGAAGAGCACCACAATCTTTAAGATGTTGAATTTTATTACTCAAAGCCTTACATTCATTAGTAGAATGACCATGAACCCTATGATATGCACAATATGAACTTTTTTTGTAAAAATTCTTTCATGTTCTTGGAGGGAGACATATCAAGTTATCTTGGAGGAGTCTCAACAAGATACTCTCTTGATTGATAGTAGAAGATGTTGAGGGACAATAACCAAGACCACTAGTTGCTTTTATTAGTTCAAGATGCACCAAGGTTAAAGTTGGCTTAGAAAAATCTTTTGTAATAGTGTTGGTATTGAGTGAAGGCTTTTTTGATGCTTTTGTTTCTTTCAAGGGACAATAACCAAGACCACTAGTCGTTTCTTCTGTGTTAGGCTCTATAGGGACACAGATACCTTATTCTCTAGCACCACATCCTTTTCCACTATAACCAAGTTGTTTCAAAAGTTCATAACCTCTTCCATAAATATTTTTCCATTTCTTTTGGATTTAGTGGTAGTTCATAATCAACCTCATCAAATTTTTTGTGTAATTTATTTCTTTTTCTAAAGTGGTTGAAGTGGATGCTTTCAAAGGTTCTTCTGAATTTTGTGTTGACATTACTGTTTTTTCTTTTCCCTTTTCAAACTCTTTTGTTATGATCTTGTATTCTCCCATGAATGTAGGTGTTAAATCTAAGGAACCCCAATCATCCTCCAATAACTTTATGACTTCTTCAATGCACTTTTCTTTTTCTTTCTCTTGCATGAGTTTCAGTTGTGTAGTCGATGTCAATGTTTTCAAAGGATTTTCCTTGTCTTTCTCAATGAGAAAACTATCTTGTTCATGGTCGGCCTCAATTGTATACAATTTTTTGTTGTAGACATACTTCATTTTATGATGAAGAGTAGAAGGCACCCCATTCATATCATCAATCCATGGCCTACCTAAAAGAAGATTATATGAAATATTGTGAGGCATAACATGGATAGTAGTTTGCAATGTGTCCTTTCCAACTATAATAGGTAATGTGATCACACCAAGCGGTTGTTTTCCTATGTTCTCAAACCCATGAATAAATAGAGTCGGGTTGAATTTGGCTTTTGTCAACTCCAATCTTATCCAAAAGGTTTATGCTACACATGTTAAGGGCTAAGCCATTATCAACAAGGGTTCTCTTTATCCTCTTCCTATTAATAATAGCTATTATCACAACAGCTTCATTTTTTTTTGCACTTCCAAAGGAGGGAGCTCACTTTGGTGGAAAATAATTTCTACATTCATTCCTTGAATCAGGACTGTTGTGTCATTCAGTTGCACATTAGGAGGGATAGGAACTTGTTGTAAAGCACTTTGAATCATGTTGTGATAATTAGGGGAGGCTTGAATAAGATCCCATAAGGATATCTTAGCAGGAGTGCTTTTATGTTGTTCAACAAGGTCATACTCTTTACCACTACGCTACAAGATAAATTAGGTGCAGGTGGGAGATATGGTTGAGGTAATGGAAGGGACGTTGGAGTTGTTTGTGCTTGCTGATTGTTTCTAGCGTTATATGTATGAGCAATGGTATTGTAACTCAGTTGCTGCGAAACATTGTTATTATCAAGTTATCTTGTAAATTTCAAGATATCTCTCGGAGTTAATGGTTTCTTTTTAGGTGGTTCAAGGATAATCATAGGTTTATTTTGAACTTGTGGTTGTTGTGAGGGTGGATAGAGGATTAGAACTGGCTCAGGAGATCACTTCAAGGGATATCTAATGTGCATAAACTCAAAATACTTATCCTTATTTTCATGATCTCTTAATGAATGGGAGTCTAATGTCACTTCATCATCTTCATCTAAGGAAGCCACATTACTATTGTTTGAAAGATATGTGTCAATGTTGTCATTTTCTTACATCATGATATCTTCCCTATTAGGAGAGCTTTTGAGAGAGGAGAAAATAAGATGTTGATCACATTCCATGATTATATTTTGTAAAGTGACATCATCACAAATAGGGGAGGCATCAAGAGAAGAATGCTTACTAATGATTGGATCCTTTTTTTCAAGTAGATATTCCCAAGTTGGAGAAGCATTAGGAGAGAGAGAGAGATACAAGATTCTCATGACTCTCAATGATTGTATCTTCTAACTCCAAACTATCTTCTTCACAAATAGGAGAGTTACTAGGAGAAGAACAAATGTGATTGTCATGATTGTCCATGATTTTATACTCTTCCTCTAAAGCATTCTCTTGTGCCATAATATCTTTCCAAGCAGGAGATTTTTTAGGAGGGGAGTTTTCAAGATTATCATGACTCTCAATGGGTGCATCTTCTAACACCAAAATACCTTCATCACAAGTAGGAGAGATATTACCAGAAGAGCAACTATGATTATCATGATTGTCTTTGCTTACATCCTCTTTCACTAAGAGATTCTCACAAATAGGAGAGATATTAGGGGATGAGGGGATGATGGGCAATGTGGTAGTATGGAAAATGTCAACAAGCTCAATCTCTTTCACTAAGAGACTCTCATGACTAACATGCTTGTTAATGCATTTTTTCTTGGAAAACTTAGAAAGGAAAGAGACTAACATTGTGTGAAAAGTAATCTATCTCACTTATGCAATTGACTTGTTATGTTATGTAAAAACTCAAAATGATGTCTTTTAGTCCCAATTTTTATGTTTGAAAATGCACTTGAATTGACTAATTAACCTTAATGTAAATGATTGTAGAAAAAAAAATCTGGAAACTAAAACAAAGGTTTGGGTACAACAAAATAGAGCAAGAAAAGGCTAAAAATACTCATAAATTGGTTTGAAAAGCCTATACAGGGAGTCATTCGCCCATGGGCGAATGGGTCCTACGTCGGGGTTTTAAAAAAGTGAAAAATACAATTTTTGAGTTGTTTTATGTGTTTTTTGTGCAAGGTTTCAAACTCTAACTTATGTGTCAAAATTTTCCAAAATTTGATGACCTAATGCAAGTGAAATGAAGGATAAACATTAAACTATATGACACTTTCTGAAATGCAATTTTGACTCAATTTTTGAATATGAATGATGAAAACTACACTAATAGGAAAGTATTATGCAAAATTAGTCAAACATTATGCATTTTTTGTTGAATTTTAAGATTTAAAATAAATGCAAAGAGCAAATTTACACCTAAAATGCAATGCAACTTTATGCCAAATTTAGAAACCCTAAATGCAATGAATTAATGCAAATCCTAGATCTAGGGTTTGAATACACTCCAAATCATAAATTAGAATATTCAAAACTCGGGTTCACCAAAATGAAACATAGAAAAATGGGGTTAAGGGTTCAAACACATAGGGTTTATAACTAAATTTGAAATATTTCACCAAACTTACTATAAATAGAAAGGAAAAAATGGGGTGAATGAACCTACCTATTCTTCTATTTCATTTAGGAAATGAGATACCTCAAGTTAAAATCCATTTCAACCCTTACCTGAGTGAATTCTTTGAAGAACCTTGCAATTTCCTTTTTTGTGTTAGGACGGGGGTCTAGGTCAAACAACAATTAGGGAAGAAAGATTAAAAATAGAAAATCAACTCCAAAATGAAATCTATAACTTGGATTTAGTAGATTAAGCATAAAACTAAAGGAACCTACAAATTTTTGGGTAGATCTAGAAGGGATAAATGTTGTATACCTCTCACAAAATGGTGTTTTTAGAAGTTGTCTAAGGACTCATTCACCCTATGGCGAATGGATCCTGAGTAGGGCTCTTCAAAATCCATTTTTGGGTCCTCTGCTCCTATGTTTGCACTTCTAGATTCTCAATTTTCACCGTTGAATAGTCAAAAATAAATCTAGGATCTAAGTTTCAGTGAGATGACAACAAAGGTGCAACCTTGAAAACTTTGCAATTTTGCACTTTTGAGATCAACTTTTCTTCAACTTCCAAATTTGCAACACACAAAGAGAAGGGATAAATGTTTGTTTTTGGTCAATGGGGGTTTTCCTTGTTCAAACCCCATTTTGGTAATTAAGCCTTGAAATGAAACAAAGTAGCATGAAAGGGATGATGAATGAACAACTCAATGTCACAACTCACCAAATCCTTGGATGAACCTTTGAAGTACTGAAATCTTGATGTTGATCTTACATAAAATGACTTCAATGGATGTGGATCTTGATGCTTGAATCTTGCTTTGAATCTTTGACTTGAATGCTTGTTCAACCTACATCACAATGTGAGCTCCAAAAACATGCATGATTGAATATAGCTTTGACATGATAAATGGATCTTGAATGCTACAACAAATGATGAAGAAATCTTCCCTTGAATGCTCTTGACAACAATATTTTCTCTTGTGAAAGTTCTCTCAATTGTGCTCTTGAAATCTAATGTTAATGTGATAAAACAACCTTGTATTTATAGGTATTTATCCTTAATTTCTCAAAATTCAAATATTACAAGCCAACCTTTGAAATTTGAATTGAGGATGATAAAAATACCACCAAATATGCTTTAAAAATGGGTTCAAGGTCTTAGGGAGGACCCATTCACCCATGGTAAATGGGTGCTAGGTCCCTAAACCTAGGACACACATTGCTCAAGGTGAAGTGTAATGTATTAGCATTAACTAATGTTGGGTTTACCCTTCAGAAAATGTAATTTAATGGGCTGCAAAATGAATTATAGGGATTATTAAGGTCAAATTAAGATCAATTAATTAAGGGAGCCCTAAATAAGTGTGAAAGTGTAAAGGGATACACTTTACAACACTAAATTAAGGCACAATTAAGTCCATTTTAATTAAGAGGCCCCAAATAAGTGTGAAAATGTAAAGATATACATTTTACAACACTAAATTAAGGCATTATTAAGTTCATTTTAACTAGGAGGGCCCAAACATGTGATAAAATGTAAAGGGATACATTTTTCTACACTACACTTAGTAATCTATAGACAAGCTTGAACATTTCCTTTATTATTGTGAAAAGACACCATACAAAATATTTATAGGGTTTTTATAATCATTTGACTAGCTAACTAATCACATATACATCTAGAAATGAACATAATACCAACACAAACACTCAATCAAGGTCAATTTCACATATTATAACCATTATTCAAAGATTAAATAAATTCATTATAAATTTGGGATGAACCTAGACCATCAAAATACAACAAAATATCTTTCCATTCATTGGAGTTGAAACCCTAGTTGTCTAAAAGAGTCTTCTTCTTAGTTCTTCTCCAAACTATTTTTCCTATTCTTTGAATAATAAAAATAAAGTCTATATACCCCATTGCAACTTGTGCCAAATTCGGAAACATGTACACCTACAAGAAAATCCTAAAAATCATCGATCTCAACCATTGTAGGGGATACCCATACCTCCACACCATGTTTTTCATCATTATTGTACCTAAAAATCACTTCAATCATGTCCATGTGTACCTGCAAAGTATGGGAGCCATATTCTTATCATCTGTAACACTTTTGGTTATTAATGGAATCCACAAAAGGTGAGAGAGTTAGTGGGAAATTAATTATATGTGGCAAGGTGAATAAGCACCATGTCATTTTGTTTGGTGCTCAAAACTCTTTTAAAAATGTGTTTAAGCATTGATATGTACTCCCTTGGTATCTATTTCACCTTTGTAGATTGAGCCATCACATTCATTTTTGCTTTATTTATCTCTAAACAGTTATCTACTTTATAGGCACAAATTAGAACCACATTAAATTATCGACAAACACATCTCTCATTTGTTAGAGCTTCATTTTCCACTAGGAACCTTGCATCTTCATTGACCTCAAAGGGCCCAATGAGGACCCTATGCAACTTTGGAACTATGTCACATATTTTTTGTTCAACACATAGCCTTCACTTATTTGTGCTAGATATTTACTAGGAACTCCAAACCTTGATTAATGTTCTTGGCTCCTAGTCCCTTAAAAAATGTTGATGATCTCTAATCATTCCTTATGTATTTGTTTTGGCCATATCATCATCACTTGGAACAACTTGTAGTACCCCTCCATTTTGCTTATGTTTTCTGTTAGTATGTTTTCACTTTGATAGACCTTGGTACTTTGTTTTGGATATTTTGATCGCTGACATTAGAGCGATGGTGGATTTATTTTATGATGTGATGATACATTGTATGGTGGTAATTATTTCTGACATGCTTTATGTTAGCATAGATGTTTACTTATGATGTTATTACTATCTATATGCTTATGGTAGATTAATTGTTATTTATTTTGTCAGTTTGATGTGATGTGTATTGGTGTGGAGAACGGAGTTGCATCACTTGCTCGCAAGTGCCCTATGATTTCCGTGATTTTCTCCGCACGGTGTGTTTGAAAGATGGATTATATATATATATATATATATGTATGTTGTTTGTCTTATTGCAGGATTGCAGGTACATGACACCGACTCCACCTGGTTTCTCAAGTTTGAGCGTGTCAAGGCTCAACAAAAATATTGATTGGGAGGTAGTAACAAGGTTTTTCCTAGTCTAGTCTTAAACCCAGTCACAGTATGTCGTCAGTTCAAGTCTGGTGTTTTTGGTTGTCTCGTTTGTGTCTGATTGGATTATTTATTATGAAAGGCAAATTTTGTTAATTTAATGATAGATCAATGTTCTTTTAATTTAATGTTTATTTAAAATTAATTTTAAATGTTGAAAATAAAGCTTTACATTTTATTTAATTAATTAATTAGTTTGTTTGGTTAAGTAATTTAATCGTTGAGGTTAAAATTATTTAATTAAATAAATAAAATTAAAGTTACTTTAATTGTGAGAATAGATTAAATTTAAATTAATTGTTTTATGGGAAATGGAATTTTAATTATGAAATAAATAAATAAATAAAAGGAATTGAATTTTGAATTTAAAAATTCTTTAATTCTTTAAAATGCAATGAATTCTTGATAAAGAAGAAAGAAATATTTGTTGTGAGTTTGTTAGAAGATATTTTCTTCTTGCCAAGTGTGTTAGTTAAATTAATTTCTTTTCTTGTTGAGGATTCTCTCGGAAGATATTATGGGAATAGGGAAGAAACAAAAAAATTACTTCACGGGAAATAATAAAAAGTACAGTGAATTGTTGAAAGGATTTTTGCTGAATTCTTTTGGGTTTTTACTTTAAAAATTCTTGGAAGAAATTTTGGGATTGCTTCTAGTTTTGTATTTGTTTTCTTC
>VDFB02134769.1:27337-43074 GCA_007258455.2 Sequoia sempervirens | reverse complement strand
AAACTTGGCTACACATGATTGATCAGGATGATGATCTAAATGATGTAGGTTCCAGCTCTAGTATTTCATTAGGTTAAACTTAGCTACAAATTGCTAAGTGGCTGACCTAGAGGATTCCTACTTGGCTAACAATCAAATGTTGGCATAAATATTGTTTACCCAAGGCTCTCGAGGTCATTATCAATTGACAATGATTAATAACAATCGCCATTATGACAACATTATCTCACCCAATTCTCAGAGCAATGTCTTTCATTTAGCCACATATCAATAGAGATGATCTTTCAATGTTGATCAGTGACAAAATTTAGTTGCCAAGCAACATAAATAGACTTTCAATTCTAACAATATTCCTGTTTTTTAATCATTTGGCACATGTTGCCGACTCATATTATCCACCTACAACTCTTTTCTATCACCATTTCATTTTTCAGCTGTCATTGCTTGAGGTGATCATCATCAATAATGACGTGTCAATCATCAGTTGGCAAAAATTATCCTTTGTCACCGACTAATGTCTTCCTTCTACTTGGTAATTGATCAGCAAAGCTAATCTTTGAACATTAGATGCAAAAGAAATATAGTCATCAGGCAGAATCAATAGTCTTTCTATTCTTATTGGTATTCTCATTTTATTGGATTTTCATTGTTTGTCAAGGATATCTTTTACTTTGAATTATATTCTGGCAACTTGATTTCTTAAATCTCCACTTGGTTTACTGCACTATGTATCTTTGCATGATACTTTCTTGGCTTTGATGCATGGATATTAGACACCAAGCAATTTCAAATATCTCTTTGACATTGAAAGGGCAACTTTACTTGAGGATGTCCAGCCATCCCGAGGACAATGAAGGACATTTGTTATTGTCCCTCACTTGTCTTGAGAAATCCAAATGTCCCCTTTGTTTTAGAAAATAGTTAATTATAAAAAAAAAGAGGCCCCCCATGCCATTTATCAAACCCTAAACCTCTCACAAGTAGCTAGTTCCTATACTGTAAAGAGGAATTGGTCAACCTACACTTTCATCCAATCAATCAAGAGTAATAATATTACCTCTAGATGAGCAAAAAGGTTAGTTCCAATTCATAGTGCCTTGCGATTTCAAGATTCACAAACTCCAACCACATGTTGGGATGTTGATTTTGAAGATTTTTGATAGATTGATCAAGAGGTCCAAGTAGAGATTGGTCGGGATTTCATCGATGAGCCACAATTTGATATAAGAATTGACTCAAAGTTAGATGTCAATTTTGATATTGATAGATCAAATGAGGCACAATTATAGGAAGTTTAGTAGTTTTTTGGATTTTTTAAGAAAGCAAGGCAAAAAAATTGTAGAAAATATGCAACAATAACACCGAAAATTTGCAGTTTTTTTTTTCTTTTTAAGGAACCTTGCCCATGCCATTTCCTCACACAGCATTTGTAAGTTCATTTGAGCAAATACAAAAAAAATTGAAGCAGATTTGAGGTGCAAATTTGTGCAATTTATGGATTCCAGGTCAAAGTTGTTTTATTTTTTCCAAGCATTTCAAGAATGTAATTTTTTTCCAAAATATTAGATTTAGATTTTTAAGCATATTTTAAAAGATTGAATTTGATTTTCATAAATTTTAACATTGATTTAAGCTATTGTTCATGAACGAAAAATGTTGATCTTTTTAGTTATAGTTTAAGGTTTGGGGTATAAAAAACTATTGCTTTACTTAAATTATTTAATGCTAATGCTATTCAATTACATTTGAAATACATTTTATGTTATGTTTTGAGTTCAAATCACTATTTTTAAATTGCAAGCCTTTTTTTGCACTTAATGCATTAAATATATATAAAATCCAAGGACTATTGTTTGCAACTATTGTGAATACGTGTTTATGAAGACATCAATTGTCTCAAACACTACCTCACATGTATTTCTTGTCATGACATTGAAGCATGTCCCAATGCCCCAAATGAGGTTGAACAAGAAATGCAAGTCGCTATTGCATTGTTGGACAAGAAAAAATTAGAGAGGACAAGGACAACCACAGCCATTGCAATAGTCATTAATCTCAACTTTCCATGGGAAAGTTAGGTGAATATTACAAAAAATGAGAGCTCCGAACATCGTCAATGAATTCATGTCACATCCACCTTGTCTAATTCGAGCAGAGCCTAGTCAAAATATTTTGTGTGCCTCAAAACATACCTAGAGCACAACCTTCACTTCAAAGTACAATATGCAACAAGGAGATGCATGAGGAACTAGATAAGGCTTGTGTCAATTTTTAGTATTACTTAACTCATGGAGTGGGGTACTACCTCAACCCCAAGTTTCCCTTCTCAAATGACTTCACAACTATTAATGTAGAGGTTATGGAGGACCTCTCAACAAGCATTGAAAGGACAACTCTTGAGGTCGAGGTGAGGGACCTAAACATTTCGGAGTTGCAAATTACAAACACACCAAGAGGAGGCTCTTTTCTTCAGCGCTAACTATCTGAGGAAGATCCACACAATCGCCAAGTAACAAAAAAATGGAGTCTTCACTTATGTCTTACAATTATTGCTTACAAGATTATTAATTACTTACACCTTTTTTTAATATTTTATTTGCATATTTTTGGTGGAAGGATTGTGGTGGAAATACCCTAAATCCTCATAAGCTAACCATACGTATTTTTTCTCAACCTTGTAGCACTTATGATGTGAGTGCAACTACATTTTGTTTAAGGCTATTCACACAAAGAAGTGCAATAAGTTGTCTCAACAACCTAGTGTTTGTGCAAAACAACCATCACCTTCATACAAGAAAGGTGTAGGATATAACTACTTAGAAGCATATAGATAGATGAAATTGATCTATACAAAGACTGAGCTGGATTGAATGAGGACACCTCCTCGTTTACAAACAATGAGATAATTGATTTCAAGAGGCAAGTCATGGTGGGTGCAGCTGCAACAAAAAGAGCCATTGGATTGACATCATTGCAAATGATGTTCAACTTGAGGCGGAGGAGTCACTGCCATCTAGTTCTAGGGTGGAGCCACAACCTTCTAGTATGAGCATGGAGCTGCAAAAACCAGTATATCTTCCCATTTTGAGTTAACTAGGAATCCTTAAGTGCAAGGTCACTTCAAGAAATATTAGATTTTGAAGGAAGAATTGTGGTGCAAGGAATAGACTTAGTGAACATGGCAGTAGAAGGTTTGTTGTAACATGTTCTACCTAAGCTCTTTATAACCATTTTATCCAAGATAAGAAAAGGAAGCTGAGCTATTGTCACTTTCAACTAGTTTTCCCCACACCATGGTTCCAAGATAAAGATTCTTATGTTAGTTTGTTGTAGTTTGACTTTACTGTTTTGTTGTTGGTTTCATTTCAATTCATGCAATCATTGTTGGTCATTCCAATTCTTGCAACTTTGGTACAGTTTGAATTCCAACAAATTAAGATCAACTAATTCCAACATGATTTGCATTCTAATTTTGCCACTCAGTAGATTTCAAGTAGAACAGAATTCTTAGTTCTTTAATTTCTAAAAGGTTAAAAATTTAAGAGATTACAAATCATATTAGCATCATAACAAGTTTAACATATGGATATTGTGGAAGGTA
Source organism: Sequoia sempervirens (assembly GCA_007258455.2). Classification (NCBI taxonomy): domain Eukaryota; kingdom Viridiplantae; phylum Streptophyta; class Pinopsida; order Cupressales; family Cupressaceae; genus Sequoia; species Sequoia sempervirens. The sequence continues at coordinate 39,473 of VDFB02134769.1, read as the reverse complement.
TTTTGTTTGATTTGTATGACACTAACAAGATCAAAAAAGCAGAAAAAACAGCCTTATGAATCAACAATTTCTACAAGGTGGAGTCAAGAAGTGAGGAAAATGACCAGAGAAAGAGAAGAGAATATTGTTAGGAGATTTGCCACATTGCCATACACATAGAATATTTGATGAGATCTTCTGATAATATCACCAAGCAACAAGAAACCATGGCAAAGAACCAAGAATTTGTGGAGATTTTGGTTCATACTCTTGCTAAGAAATTTGGAATCAAAGAGAAGCCCCATGATAATGAAAATGAGTTCAAAAGAGAATTCATGGATGAAGAGGAGAAGCCTTCAAAGAGCAAAGGAAAAAGTAAGTAAATATTCGATCATCCCCCTTTCAAAGTTGCAACAAAGGTTGAAATTAAGTCTTTATAAGCCTTTAAGGAAAAACAGATGCTGAAAATATTAGATAAATGGTTGAAACAAACTGAAGTTCACTTTAGAACACAATGTTAATGAGGCAGAAAACATCTCTCTTGCACACCTCACAATGTAGAGATATGCTCTCAAATGGAGGAAAAGCTCTTTAATTTCTTCTAAAAAGAAGTGGCCAGTTGTAACTAGGTGGGATGAATTCAAAGAATTGTTAACAAAGAATTTTCATCCAATTGGACATAAAAATGATTAAAAAATCAAGTGGCAATATTTTAGACAAAGTACCACCCAAAGTATGCAAAACTATCACCCCCATCCAAATCTTTGGGGTTGGGTGAAGAAGGGCATAGAAATTCAAGTAAATCAAAAGGTGCAGAAACAAAAGTGGCATTAATCCAAAATATGTTGATGAGATGGAAACAGATGTGATTCCACTTGATGCATTTGATGTTGTGCCTGAATGTCCTTGTATGTCAGGAATGCTATCTTCATGAAGAGAGCAAACAAATACAGAAGGGTTAAAAATGGGATCAGCTATATCATATGCATATAAAAGCATGCCCAAGCTTGCCATGGCAGGTCCCAACCAAGCCAAAAGACTCATTCAAGCAAATAAGAGCTTGTGTTTACTTCTTTTGAGGTATAAGCAAGATAATGGCTTAGAATATTCTAAAATTGATTGTACTAACAAGAGGATGAGTTGTTGCATTCTCTTCAAGAAAGTGTTCCAAACTCCTAAGGGTTTTCTTCTTCAAAGAGAAGAAGAACACGAGATCCATTTGCTGCCTGAATCTACTATTCCAAACATGGGATTGCCCAAGCAATCATTCTTAGAAATTAATGAAGTAAAGAAATGAATTCAAGAAATGTTAAGGATATAGGGCCATCTATACAAGTGCTTCACCATGTAGGTCTCCCATTTTTATGGTACCAAAGAACTACTCTTGGAATCTATGGATAAATTAAAGAGTCTTGAGCAACATCACCATCAAGAACAAGTATCCACTAATATAGATTGATGACTTGTCGGACCAACTTCAGCATGCAAAGTATTTTGTAAAGTTGAATCTCAAATCCCTGTACCATCGAGTTCTTATAAAGGACATATGGCAAACAACCTTCAACAGAAAACAAGGTTGTATGAATGGTTTGTACTTCTAATACAGATTGATGACTTGTCGGACCAACTACAGCATGCAAAGTATTTTGTAAAGTTGAATCTCAAATCCCTGTACCATCGAGTTCTTATAAAGGGCATATGGCAAACAACCTTCAACAGAAAACAAGGTTGTATGAATGGTTTGTACTTCTTTTTGGAGATTGATGATTGATGTATTAAGGCCATTCATATGTCATAGTGTATCAAGATGATAATTTAGATTTCAATACTGCATAGGAAGATCTGAGTCATTTGAAGTAAGTCTTGCAAGAATTGAAAGAAAAGCAACATTTATGCAACATGAAGAAATATGAGTTTGCATAACAATCACTAGTCTATTTGAGGCATGTAGCCGGAGGTAGAAAACCAGGAGTTGATCTAGAAAATGTTGAGGTTATTGATAATTGGTGGTCCAAGACTAAAAGTGCTTTGGAAACAAGGAGCTTTGTGGACCAATTCAGTATACAAGGAAATTCATTCCTCTATTCTCCACAATAGCAGGACCTTTAAATCCCATTGCAGCAAGTGGTAAGAGTTTTCATAGGGGCAAAGAAGATGATAGTCCTTTTGATTCAATAAAATCTAAAATCAATTATGCACTAGTGATTGGTCTTCCTAAATTGCAACAGCCAATGCAAATCAGTATGCAATGTGAGCAGTTTTACTGAAACAAAGTATGTTATCAAAGGATTTTCTAAAGCTGTAAAAAATTACCCTTTTTATGAAAAAGAAATATATGCACTTGTTCAAGCACATTCAAAATTGGGAACGCTATTTCTTGAGAAATAAAAATTAAACTGTTCATACTAATCATAAACCTCTTCAAAATTTCCAAGTGCAAAATAAATTACAATAAAAAAGATACTCCAAATGGATGCGATTTCTTCCAACAATTTCATTTGGTGATAAGCACAAGATAGGAAGCACAAACATGGTGGCAGATGTGCTATTTAGGCCACCAATTTCAAAGCAAGTTTTAGTTTTGGCAATAGTTTCACAACTTGAGCCTTTCATAAAAGAGGCTTATGAGGAAGCCTAGGCATAATATGCAGATATTGTGGAGACATCTGCATTTGAAGACAAGAAAGTTGGATTTTGAAGATAATGTTGATTTCTGCCTCAAAGATGGGCTACTCTACAAGTTGAATAAACTGTGTGTCAGATAAAGACATACTTCTATTGATGCAAGAGGAACAACTCCCAAAATTTCAGGCCGTTTTAGCATTGGCAAGTCAATGGCTCATTTACAAAGGTATGGGTATTGGCCCAAAACACGAGAAGATGTTTTGAAATTCATTAGATGATGTAATTATCATCTGTAATGTCCCCTTTTGGGAATTACCCTAAATCTTGCCCTAGAATCACAAGTTTAATGTAGTTAGGGTTATGACTTACCAATTAAATGTTTTAAGCAAGATAAATCTCGGTTTAGGTCTTGTAATCATGTTAGCTATTATTGGAATATAACTCATATGATCAACATAAATGTCTCATCTATTTGAACCATGTAAATTCTCAACTATTTCAAATGCATAATGGGAGTTTAATCATAAAAGGAATTGGATGGGAAACATGATAAGTCCGCCCAAAGCTATCCCCACTAAGCCCAAGAGCGGACACTCACCCTCTTGGCCCCAAGTGGCAGGCATGTTGGACAGCCAGCATGGGGTGGTCTACTTAGTGGGTAAACTTGTATCTGCATTCCCTATCCATGTTGTCTTATCCATCCTTCTTATGATTTGTGATTTCCCCAATAATCAACCATTGTAAAGGTTGGGAAGGAAATCGCAATAGGGTGCCCAAAAATCCTCCTATCTAAGCCCAAGAGCGGACACTCACCCTCTTGTCCACAAGTGGCAAGCACATTGGACATCCAGCATGTGGCGGTCTACTTAGATGGTGATCTCGTATCTGCTCCCCTTCCTTGCATTTCCTCTTCTCCTCCACATGATTGCTTGCCTAGTTATAGATAGATTAATGATTTAGAATATGTATTTCACATTATCACACCACAATTATTGATTCTATTATTCATACCTATATTAAAGAATCATAATTACTTATAAGGCTCAATAATTGCTGCAAGCATCATTATTGCATAATTGTAAATAATATATATATCTTCTGATTATATCTGCTGCTTTACTCAGAAATATATTTCCAGAATTCTTATTTATTGTTCCCTCCATGATTTGATGCCTCTTTAATTGATGCCTCCCTCTTATATATCTCCATGATGGGGTGAATAGTCACACCCTTATTATTAGTGCATCCTTTACAAAGGATGCACCTTTTCCCTTAATCGCTGCTCTTTTTAATTGCTGTTTTAAATTAATTAAATCTTTTTATCTTAGTGCTGCCTTTATACATTGAATCGCTGCTGCATCCCTTAATTAATTCCAGCGATCATCTTACATGCTAGGAGGAGTCAGCCCAAGGTTTTAATTTAAGATAGATACTAATGTATTATTGCTGCGATCTGAGTGCTGTGTGAGGATATTGTATTTCCTTCTATATATACATTATTTTATGTTTACATATTTTTTTAATATATTATATACTTCTCATTTTATCATTATATTTATAAATTGAATTTATTGTTAATATATTCATTTTTATATGTATTTTTAATATTTATAGTATTATATTATAATGAATATAATTATAATAATATTTAAATTGTTAATATTTATATTTATATTTTAATACTTTAATGTTGCAATTCGATCATGGCGGGGGCATGACATCATTTATGTTGCACAAGTAAGCTTAATGTTAGGAAAGAGGAATTGTACATGCCTATACCTGTACCTACGACCATGTGAAGGCATCTCTATGTATTTCAATGTTTCATGGAAGGTTTACCTATGGTTGAGCATGGATATGATAACTTATGTGTTGTAGATAGATTAGTAGGATGTGTGTCTTTATTCATAGTAAGAAGACAAGAGAGGTTTATGAAACAGCCAAATTATTCTTTTCTAATTTTTGGATACATGTTGATTTGCCTAAGTCAATTGTAATTTGTTTCAAACAAGTCAACATCCTAGGGTAAGCATTGGACCACCTTGTGGAGCATGATGGATACCAAACTACAAAGAAACACAACCTTCCTTCCTCAACCCAATGCACATGGGAAGTTGTTAATGGAACCTTGGTTCCCCTAATAAGGGGCTTAGCAGTGTTGTACCTGTACCAATTTTTTCCTGTATCTTGGTTGTGAGATTGTGTGGATGTGTTGTGTTCAAATCTGTAGTGACCTGGGCTCCAGATCACTGAATTTTTCAATTTACTCCTCAAGGGTTGACAATGTAAATATGTTGCCAACCAATCACAAAAGTATCTCTCATAGAATCACTCAATATTTGTACTTACTATTATAGATTTATATATTAAGATATATCAATGGTCAATAGACTTAAAGATAGCAAAATGGTGCACTCTTGATCTAGAGATGATTATCTAATAATATGTTTGTGATATGAATCTTAAATTAGATGGTCTAATTCAAAGAATAGATTAATAATGTAAATTAGATAAGAGATTAGAATTGGATATTTCTGATTCAATATTTTAATGGCATGCATTTGAACATGTTAGAGGTTCTGACCTCTATTGACTCGCTATTTCTAATTTAAAAACCTTTTATACATGCAATTTGATCTTGGAGCTTTCTCTGATTTACACTTGTGTGGCATATGCTTCCATGTTACTTTCTGCTCATATAGAGCGGTTTCCCAGCAGGAAATTCACTAATAAAAATAAATCTCAATGTTCCATAACTATTCAATGATCCCTTCCTTCCTACTTCCTATTGTCCTTTTATATCGCTAATAAGAAGAGATGTATCTCTTGGTAATGACCGCCTGAATGGTCATGATCTATCATTAATATCGATTATTATTTATTGAAATATCAACCGCTGCTTCTCTAATCACTACTTCCAGTTATTGCTATTTCCTTGAATTCATCGCTATAATTCCAATATAAACAAAATTGTCCAGTTCTAAGATTTGTCTTAGTTCCACGACTTCATAAACATTCATATTGCTTGTCAGCTCATAGGTGATGGACGCATAATACAACTTCTTGCGAAACTCTCTTCTAAATCCTGTCAGTCATGCAATTAGGAATCGGCGGCAATATAGATTATAATATAAATGTTGATCTGTGTATCCCATGCTGGCACCATATGGATCTTCGTATAGTGGCTATTAAATCTTCGATAAGGTTTTATTCCATGTATCATTAGCGAAGGTGTTATCATATAGCAATATGCCCAATAATATTTAATGTAGACATCAATATGGAATAGTAGCCCAATACATCTGCTACGCTGGATAGTGGATAGTAGATATCGATACCCTTATGGGTCTGCATCAGTGCCATGGTAAAGTTGGCTGCTTCTTATGTATCGCCCTGAATTCATAGATCAAAGAGTTGCCCAGTAATGCTGACAACAGGACTTAGTCGATATCAATAGACGGACAGTAATAGTTTTATTTTGGACTTATGATAATCGTGCCCATTTAGCATAGACAGATATGTAATATCATTATTTTGAGAGCCTCACTAGAATGGGACATTACAAAATCTTCATAACATCTGTTGTTTGCATATTATTTCTGGTTTCTGCAAATCTATCTGAAAGTGTATGTATATGTTATATCAATTTGCTCGCAGGTCATAAAATATAAAATCTCTGAATGTGGATACTGAGAATATACTGTCATGCTCATACCAGAGAAGCAAAAGTTTAAAATAGGCATGGCATATGTGTTTTCTTTTCATTGCATGTTAAACCCCCAAATCAAAAAGTTGTGCATGTTGTGAAATCTTTAAATCCTATTTAAAGTTTTAGGGTTTTTAGTGTTTTTAGTTTACAACGGAGCTTCTCCTTCTAATTAATAGAGAGGTTTGACCTCATTGCTGTTCATTTAGGTTTTATCCCTAAAAGGACAATTTTTCACTTTAACACGAAGCAAGCATCCAAGGACTTGGGACAAATCTTTGGCATTAATACATCATTCCTAAAATTGGAAAATGCACACATTCACTAATAAGTCACCTTTTCATGCATGTTTGGGTTATTTATCTGCTAACCCATTTAATGTTGCATAAGGACAACAATGACATGGGGAAGAACTAAATTCAAAGATGACAATAATAGAAAAACTCATTGATCGGATTAAACAGATACATCTCAAGGTAGAAGGATTGTTAAAAAAGTCTCAAGTCAAGAGTAAGGCTAGGCATGACAGACACCGTCAAGAACAAACAGCAATGAACATTACAGAACGCATGCCTATGAATGGGACTGTTATGGTTGTACTCTGCATCACTCATTGCAGGTATTACTGTCTCACCCATATGTTTGGTGCAGGTATCCAAATAGATAGAATATGTAAGGCTAACATATTAGATATTCCTGTGATTGTTGTCTTCACAATATTTATATATAGACATCTAGATGGCATGCCATAACGAAAATTTTCTGTATAGGTCAATCTGGCTCCATCTATTGGGAGCCTATTGGGCCCGATCCTTGACAAAGACAGTTGCTATGGCTACAAACAATTTGGAACTTTAGGATTCATGTAAAGCGCTTCTAAGGTTGTATCCTTATATCAATGAAATAATATTTAATTTTCAGAAAACTAGAGATAACAGGCACCCTTTCCATTTCTGGAAAACCAGTTTCAAAAATTTAGAAATCTTCAAAGAGTTGGAAAAAAGACAGATTATTCAATCACTTCAAATAAGAGATTCAAGATGCAAAGGGAGTAATGAACCAGTATTCATGAAAATCTCTTAAGTTGATCTGATATTTTCCAGGTTAGGTTTGACAAGGTATGTTAAAAATTTCTCTTATATAGTTTGCAGTCTCTCAGTCTGATTATCCAAATAAATTAGCTCATGAATCAAGTATTCCTTATAAAGTTTATGTAAAATATCGAGCTCAAAATGATATGCACTAATGGAAAAATAAAACAAGTCATAGGCAATGATTTGAGGAACTTAGAAGAGAAAATTCTGCACGAGGAAAACAAGCTTCCAAGATTAAAAGCTCCAACAGAACTTGAGAAGCATTACCCAGCGAATATATATTGTGTAATCAAGTTCAGCCTGTCCATAGGTCATACCCAGACAGGGAAAAGCCTCGGTATGCCCACAGTACGGCTACGGATTGTGGGTTGCCCTGTGTATGTCTGAGACATACCTGGTAACTGAGGTGAACCAATGGATCAGGACTGTACCCTGCTCGAACAATGAATATACCCAATGTACCCACAGTAAAAAATAAAACAAATTCCTTTAAATGAAAAGAAAACTAAAAAGTGAAACCTATAATACACTAACTAATTCAAGGGGGTCAGTCTTACTTTATTATGCTGGATAAAATCTGGAATATGGAGGATAACCTCTCCTCCATGAAAGGCTAAATCCTTGGCCTGAAAGAAACTACAACAGACCAAGATAAGGTTCTAGAAATGGGGGACTCCCTACACTTCAAGGATGTATAAATTCAAACATTGGAGACCAGGTTCAGAAGAATAGAGATGAAGCAAATGAAATGTTCATGCAGCTCCTGAAAGATGAGGTGGCAGTGCTGAGGATCTGAGCTTGTCAATCTTTGCCAGGAAATCTTCAGAAAACTAAAACATATTGGGGAAGAGGAACCTGATCATGCGAATAAGGAAGAGCTGAAAAGTGAAAACTAAATTACCAGTTGCATATCCCTCCAAATTATCTTAGATTTTGAGCTTATTAGAAAAGCTCAGGTATGAACTGGGCCTAGCCAAAATGCATATCGGTACCCTCCAAATAATGTGAGCAATTCTAAGGTATGCATATAACATTTGTCTTTTTGGAATGATGTGCTATTCTATCATCCAGAATGGATATTAGCCAAGCACCACTTTCAAGCTTCCTTGCAAAGACAAAGCAACCCAAACACCATCTATGTATCCATGATGGCAACATCAAAAAGGATAAGAAAGCTGGATAGGAGCATGGAAACCTCTTATACTTTTCTTTGTTGTACCAAAGAGAATCAGACCAGAGAAATTCAGATTTTTAAATTCATTATATCATAAATCATAAGTCTGGATCAAATATCTGGCATTCTGAAAAAAGGTGGTAGCACTACTTTTACACCAACCACAGTCGTAGCCACTTGAAAACAAAAGATATACAACTAAACAGTACATCTGCACTCACTTGGCAGACATCCACGATTATGGAATCATTGCGTGCAATATGGTTTGCCCAGTATTCATCTGCTACTTCCTCATCTGGTCGCCCATCTGCATCCCTGGACTTAATGTATGGCTTGTGTTTCACACGATTTAAATCCTCATGAAGTCCATCCAATAAAAATGCTAGAAGCTCCTGGCAAATACATGTGCATTGCAAACAAATCCCACTATACTGAATTAGCTTATAAATCAAACCAAAAAAAAAAAGAAATTTCCTTAATTCAGAAACTGATTGATCTAGATTCTATATAGTCATTAAAGGTAAATTCCTAAATAAAAACACTTGCAGTATTTTTCTTCATAATAGAACCATAAGAGTAATCTTTGTTAATTTATTTTACAGCTTGCATGGATAAAACTAATAGGATATACTAACTTGTGAATCATGTTGATTATAACCACTGAACTGAGGTGCAAAACGGGCAAGTTTTCCCTTGAATGGACGAGGTGCAACTGGTGTCCTTCCAGGAGCCCATAGTTTCCGTAAGAGCTCCCCAAAAGCTAAAGCAAGTTCACCCTGCATGAGGATGCAGACAGAAATTGATACCAACTAGGAGGGAAAAATATGTAGCAAAAATGCATTCCAAAACAAAACAATGAAACTGTGCAATGCATATAATTTCCCACCTTCCTTTAATGAATAACTTAACATCTGCAATTTCTGTCTATGGTTTGACAAGGGAAAACATCAATTCACTAAGATAAGATCAAATTGGTTTCAGATACTTACAACCATACCCAAAGGATTCTGCCAATTTATTTCCTGGCTATAATCTTCTCGAAAATATCTCACTAGTTCGGGTGTATGAACTAGACACTGAATAGCACTGTTCATGAAACAAGTGTTCCCTAGGTTTTGCAGTCCAGTTAAACCTGCTGAACCTCCTCTGACACTGCTGCTGATAATCCCGTGCCCATTATCCAATTCCCTTAATGGTGAGTTTAGAAGTTGACATTGTGATAATTCTGGACTGCAGCTTCTTGAAACACCCTTGCTTATAGATGGTCCACCTGCAATAGATATGCCTGACCTAGAAGGTTCTATAGGAACAAAAGTAATCTCTTTTCTTGTTGAACCATTCTCATGTATAGAGTTGTGGCATCCATCAAGCCGAGATCCATTCCATTGTACCTCCAAAAGAATCTGACAATAGATGTAACTTTTCAGATAAACAATCTTAAATAAACCCTCAAAAGTTGTTCAAGGTTAAAGATAACTACATTGTGAATTGCAGGTTAAAGAATCTTAAAAAATTATAACCTCAAAGCAAAGTGCCAGAAGCATAAGAAAACTAACTACACACAAGAATTGAGGGGATCATTATAACCTCCTAAGATGATACCAACATGAGCTCCCATACTAATGTCTCAATGTTTATGTTATGCCTTGCACATTTTATTAGGCTAAACCAAAATGATAGTCTAAGTTTTAACCACCAATGACCATGACCATTATTAAATAGTAGTTACTAAGATTTTCACAGAATATCATAAATTATTATATTCATTTGGGATAAAGTATTACTCTAGCACAAGAATCCTGCATTTAAAAAAATTGTGTAATTTTGATTTTTTTATGGCCGGGGAGGGATCCTAGCATGCAAGATTAAGCCTAATATTACAAGAAGAAGAAAATTGTGATAAGACTAATATGCAAATTGTGTGACTTAGCTGCAAAAGGTTTTGATACAATTAAGATTGGTTCATTTTTATGTTTGGAGGTGGCCCATATAAGGACTTTGGTTGTTCTGTACTGGCTGTACTCAATCAGAATTTTATCATTCTTCTTGATTCCATAATTTGGTTTGCAGATTTTTCAGGCAATTTTGTTTTGATAATTTCCAGATTTTGCTTTGGTTTATTTCATTGGTATCAAAGCTGTGATTATACAGGACTGTGCTGCTATAACCACATACCCAGAATGGATTCACAGCAAGGAAGATATGAAAAAGGCCTTGAAACAGGTCACCAAAAGCAGTTTCCAGCCTCTCGATCAGAATATGGACAATATGGGCAGGTTTCTGAGACAGATGACACAAACAATTGCAACAACCATTTTTCAGCAGAAGCAAGAAATTCCATTCCCATCACTCTTCACATAAGGCTGAAATGTTGTATAGTCATTGGTGTAGACCCCGAAGACCTCATTTTTACACTCCAGATTCTGATGTACTAAGCAATTGAAATGTTCAAACAAAGATCAATTATTGGAAGCATTTTTACCATCAAGCAAAGAAAACAATTCAAGCATACCTTCTATTGATCCAATTTTATTCAACTATACATTGCCACAAGGTTTGAAGGAAGAGAAAATTGTTTTAGCATGGATTGAAGGAGCAACTACAAAAGAGGTTGAATCTAGGGCATCATTGGTAGTGAGATTGCAATTTCTTCAAAGAGGTAAGTCATTCTATCATTTTTTTTCTCCAAGTTTTTTCCAAAGCTTAAAGTAAGAAATGTCTGATTTTTATTTATTTTTTTCATTTTAAAGTTGCATTAAATCTCAAAAAAACAACATGAGCAGCAATGAGAATGACAGTAGTGACAATGAAGTGGAAGAAACTCAAATGAATGTAAGGGTTTCAGCCTCATTAGAGTGTGGAAGTGTCGGGGATGGAGATGAACAACCAAAGAATCCATTTGAGTGCCCTTCAAAAATCTTGAAAACTTATTCAAAGGGCCCTTTTAACAGAAAAAAATAAATTCTTATCCAACTTGTGACAGTCCTAGATACCAAAAGTAAAAATTCAAGGGGGAGTAGTGTGTGGTTGTGTCACATTTGCAACACAAATTTTAGAGGGAGCTACACAAGGGTACAGTCTCATTTCTTGGGTGTTGCATGCCGTAGAGCTAAGGTTTGTCCAAACATAAAGGATGATGAGAAGCTAGAGGCTCATAGATTGCACATGGAGGCAAAAATGAGGTCTACAAGTGTGACAATGACGATAAATTCTTTTGCAAGTACACATTCATCTATACCTATGACATCCATGGCCGGTAGTGGTAATAGTGATATTGCCACAAGAGGAAAGAGGAATGTTAGTGGTGGTGAGAGGCCAAGGCCAGTTGCAGGTATGTTTAATGTGCAGGGAAGGATTGCAACAAAGTCTTCCATTGCCAAAAAAAATTATGCCCATGCCATCCCATTTCATGTGGCCCATTCCTCTTATTTAAAACAAATGATCAAAGATGTAGCACCTATTGTTCCCTCACTTATAGCCCCTGTAGATCATAAACTACGCACTACCTTCCTAGACAAAGAATATACTAAGGTTAATTTGCTAATGGAGGATATGAGG
>VDFB02134769.1:0-15408 GCA_007258455.2 Sequoia sempervirens | reverse complement strand
AGTGAGTTATGAACTTTTCATTGATTTTCACAGTTGCTGATTGACATTTCCAGTTTACTGTTTTCTGTATCTGACCTTTGAAGTTCTGATTTTTGACTCATTATCAGTAGTTAGAGAGATAAATAATTGTATGAGATCATCTATTACTCATGTGTTTGAAGACTATTGTAATTCATATGTAATTTGCAGCTTATTTCTTATTTGTAAAGACTGTAAATAGTAGTACTGTTCCAGTTCTAATTGCTGCAATTAATTCTTCTTCTTCTCACATAAGTACCCCTGGATGGTTTACCGCCAGTGTGGATAATTTGATTGTAACACTCTTGTACCCACTTTCATAGTGGTGAATCCCCACAATTCTGTGGATGCCCGCCACAGCGGATGAATTGGTTTGTAATAGCTTCATGGCTGGTTATCCGCCTATTAATTTCTAGCTTTCAATTAAACACTCCGTCATATGTTAGCACCTCGCCCTCAGTGGGATCTTGAGTGCACATTCTCGACGTTGAGTAGTTTCTTTCAAGTACTTTCCTTTAGCTCCTCCGCCATATGACAACACCTATCCTTCATTGGGATTGAGTGTGCATTCTTGGTGTGAGTTCTTTCAAGTTTGGTTTTTTATTTGGAGCTAATGCTAATCAAGTTGGCTGGCGTCGGTTAGCGTGTTGTGTAATTCTATTCAAAAATTGGTTAGTATATTTCAATTGATGACAGGAAGTCCACTTCTGGGTACGTTTTCAATCTTGGTATGAGTGCAGTCACATGGACAAGCAAGAAGCAGCAGGCAGTCGCTCTTTCCTCGACAAAAGCAAAGTATCGAGGAATAGTTAAGGCCGCATGTGAGGTATTATGGCTTCGAAGGATGCTTGTTGACATGCAAATGTCTCAAGCAAGGCCTTCACCCTTGTTCTATGACTATCAAGGGGTGCTAAAGCTTGCAAAGAATCCAGTCTTCCACGAGTGAACCAAGCATGTTGAGCTTCATTGTTATTTCATCCGCCAACTTGTTGAAGATGGATCTATGATGTTGCAGTATGTTCCAAATCAATGTTGAGCTTCATTGTCACTTCATCTCGCCTTTGTTGAAGATAGATCTATGATGTTGCAATATGTTCCAACTGAGGATCAAACTACAGACATTCTCACCAAGTCTCTCAATCCGAATAAATTTGTAAAATTTTGGGATAAACTTGGTGTAGTTAGTAGAATGACCATTAAGGGAGGGTATTTAAGTATTATTGTAATATTTAATGGTCATCTTAGCTTTTAGTTAGTCGTTAGTTAGCTTTTAGTTAACTTAGTTTGCTTTAGTTAGCTTTTAGAAACTTTCAATTATTTGCTTTAGTTAATGATTTTTTTTAGAAACATTGTCTTGTATTGTATTATTTAAGGAGTATTCCTCTCCCTATGTAAATAATGAATATCGAATATCAATTATCATTTCAAGATGAACCATCGATAATTTTGCATTCTTTCATTAGTTGCTCTTCACTAAGAGTTGTAGTTTTGGAGAAAATTACAGCTCGATAAAAAATACCTCTTAATCCTCCATTTTTCAATGAAATAGGCCACAGAAAGAATTTGTTTCATCCTCCGAGCATGACTGTAATTCTAGGATCCCTTCGTCATTCAGCTCTATCGAACCCAAATTATGCTTCTCTATCCATTCTTTGGAGTTCGATTTTGATGAATCGAAGGAAATTGCTTCCTCACTTATGGCTTGGTTCTTTAAATCAATTACATATTTCTGACCCTTGTTCTCAATAGAGATTGTATTCCTTTTCCAGTTGTGATCAACTTTGGCTGCTATCAGCCAATACCAACCTAATATTGCGGCATACGCTTTCTTCCTTAATGAAATGAACACAAAGTTCAACAAAAATATTTGGGTTCCAATAATTATCTTTTGTCCCATTAGAACTCCAAGTACCTTAACACCTAGTTGATCTACACCCACCAGTTGAAAAGTTAGGGCCAAATGGTCGGCTTGCCCAAACTTCTCCAAGTGTCTTTCGGAAGTACATTCACACTAGACCCGCCATCAACAATTGTATTGGTGAGATTCCTTCCAAGGATCTCCATATTCACCACCGCTAGTTTCTTTGTCGTGTTAACTGCCAGTAACATTGGATCAATCACTTGGTCACCCGATAGCGGAGGTTTAGTTATTGGATCTTCATTCTCACAAGATTCTAATTGGGTCGTAGCATGCACCATCTCATTTTCCCCCGACATAATAGCATTTTGAAGTTCATAAATACTTTGTAATAAATGCACTACTTAAACTGGGACAGTAGCTTGGAGTACTTGTCGTGCAATATTTTTCTATGATTATAATTGGTTTTTTACCATACATACATTTGCATTTGAGTAGCGTCATTCGCTATCCATAGCATTCTCCACTTTGATTCCTGCTTCATGAAGCCTTTCTTTCTTTGTACATAGATCCAAGTACACAACCTTCTTTGCTTGGGCACAAGTAATGGCCAATATTTCATTATGCCTTACATCAATCATGTTGGCACTAGCCTTTCGCTTCAAACATCCAATGTCTTTGTGGTTTCTAGGTCCACACCATTTGCACAATAATTGCACTTTGTCTTGCGTGTTCTAGCAGTCTCTCGCAAAGTGTCCCCATTCACTACATTGTTGACATTATATGATAGGGCGTCCTTTGGGGTCATATTGTATTTGGCTTTGTCCTCTTTGATTTTGATAGCCACCTAGAGATGCATTTTGTGGCTTCAATGGAGTTGATTCCTCTCCCTGTATAAAGACTACTTGTGTACTCTTGGTCTTCAAATTGTATGGGCACTCCTTTATTGAATGACCCATAACCTGACAAATGTCGCAAAATAGCTTCTTGGGACAATTTATTTTAATGTGGCCCTCGTTCTTGCATTTTGTACATCATAGTTCTTTGTTTTCCTTGGTGGCTTCTTTCTCTACTTTCAACTCTTTCATCATTTGCATCATCTCTACTCAAGGCTTGTACTATTTTGGATTCATTGTCACTACTTTCTTCCAAGCTATCTTCTTCGTCTATTTTTCTCTTCCCTCGAGAGGATGTCTTGTCCTCACTTTTTGTCCATCACTTGATTGTAAGCGTCAACATAGGAGGAGGGGGTATGACTGTCATTTTTTTCCTTAATTTGTAAGATCCCTAATCCTACTTATACAGAAATTTAATGGCAGTCAACTAAATTCTAGAAATATTGATGATCATTCACCTAATTATGCTCACATTCAATTAGCCATAAACAGTCATAAGATCTCATATTATAATTAGTTTGCTGCACAAATCTAGAAACTCAGTAACTAATAAACATTCATGACCTCCAAATTTATTCCATAATCATAGTAATGAGAAGACAACAATTATTGCTTCATTGAACACCAACAATTACCAGCGATCACTCAAACAATTCTCGAGTAGAATAAAGTATTATCACTAAATTACAACATCACAGAGTTACCCAGAATTCTGAGGGCAATGTATGAAGGGACCTGTATGTGTGCCCTGGTAGGAGAGTTTCAATGTGATAGGCAACAGAGATTTCCAGAAATCGTCCAAGCTCCTACACTGATGCAAGACCTTCTCCTAATCGCATCTTCGAACAATTGCTAGTCAGTGGGTGTGCCCTGCTTATCGCCTAGATCTAAACGTGGATGTTCACAGACTCGAAAGTGGCATGGCCAGAGCCTTGGCTCGGCCACGAGGGTATGATCGCGGCTCCTCCAACCTCCACCTGTATACGCAAGGAAGAAACCACAAGCTCAATGAATACCTTAGCCAATACAATCGCTCAAGAGAATAACTGATGTATGACACGAATTCACAGGTCCTGGGGCTACGTCCAAACCCGAGTGCAATTTCGCAAGAGACTACGTCCTCCCAGATTGCATGGATGTCAATGCATTCCAAATTCGTCATGCTAATAATGAATAGTGACCACAAATATGTATCAATCATAAGCGTCAACAAGAAGTAGTCGGCCAAAACCAAAACATTATTCAAATATTAGATTTCATGCCTTCCAAGAGGTCGGCCAAGATAAACCCAAAATTCCAAATATATTTTGAGGCGCCCAACTCAACTGAGTCGGCCAGAGTAATAATAAATTTAAATATTATTTTTAATAATTTAAATTTATTAATATTTAATGTTATATATAATTATTAAATAGTGTTTAAAAACACTTCTATATTTTTTTCCCTCCGAAATCAATTCGATTCCGTCAGGGACATGACATAATTAAGGAATTAACCCTTTGATAAACCACCTCTTCTTCAATCCATCTACCAACTAGTTTTCCAACTCCACCAACAGTTCTTTGAGCCTACAATTGTAAGCTTGTATGTTTTCGTGTTTTCCTTGTTTGGTATTGTAGATCTCCACTACAGTTTCATTATCTTCTCTCAAGTGTTTGAATTCCTCTTGGAATGCTCTTTTCAATGCATCCCATGTAGCTTTGTGTGCTATGTCCAATTTTGTATACCATTCTATGGCTATGCCTCTGAGAGTTACTGGAAATGCCATCAACCAATAGGCTTTGTCATTCTGGCCATTTTCTACCCAGATTGTCTTGCCATTCCAACATGTTCCATGTGAATTTTGGAGTTTTTGTCTTTCTACATTAGGACTTGCTGGGGGAGTCACCATCTTGCTTCTCGGTTGTGCCCTTTATGATGATAACCTGATTGGAGTCTTGATTTGTATGTCTCAGTGCTTTCCCTGCACTCACAAACACATCAAAATTCTTCACTTGTTTCTCTTCAACGTTTGTCACTCTTGGGTTGCCTTTAGGGACCTTTCTATGCTCCTTTAGTCTTGGCATTATCAGCTCCAATCTTCCAATATTCAATTCCTTCGTAAGTATCAGGTCTTCAATTTGGCATATGGTGTTTTTGTATGTCTCTATCAAACCATCGATAGGTTCTCCCTCCCCTTTCCCTTCAGTCAACTTTGATCGTACAAATGGTTCTCCGACAATGAGGTCGGTAGGTTCTCCCTCACCTGCCCCTTCATTTGACATTGATGGTACAGACGATTCTCCCACTTGGTCAAGGTGAACCCACAATAATGGGTTACAAACATTTGCACTAACAAAAATTGGAGCCACCCATCAAAAACTTTCGAAAGGCTTCGAATGAAGGGGCTTCGTACGAACACCCCATCCTTCGAATGAACCCCCAACCCCCCCCTACGCATGAACCTCATTGTCACATCCCTTACATGGAGACTATATGTTTGGTTATATATTCAAATACAATGATCGTTGCAAGTAACTGGTTTCATGTGATTATGACATTGATAATGCAATAGTTGTTCTTTTATCATAACTGTAATATTAACGAACTTTTTATTTTGCTAGTGAATTTATTGTTCGTGCGAAGTTGAATGAGATCATGAGATTAAATTCAAATGCATATTATTTAGCCGTTGAGAACAATCTAACCATAATCCTTGTCAGTGGATGCAGGATTTGTCGACGCCATGAGAGAAAGGGAATTATCATCAGGGAGAGGACATGGTTAACAATGGATCAATTTTATCAGCAAACTCTGAGTCGGTGAATGACAAAGTTGCAAAGTTATAACCTTGGCCATGGGTAAAACTATTTAAGTAATGAGTAATATAGTCAAATTAAATATATATATATATATATATAAATATCAATAATTACCTTTAGAGGGAATTTATAAAGATTATCAAATGATAGAATATTAATAAAAGAAAATTAAATAATAAAATCATAATATATGTTAATTCCGACAAGAAAAAGGAATTCTAGCGGGGAAATGGTCACCGACGTTGGGAAGGCAGAGTTTTTGGACATAACCCGTTCGTGCTCCTGATGAACGGGTGGGAAGTCAAGAAGTCGCGGAGGATCTTGAATGGGAGTTATAGTGAGGCAATCGCATTTTGAGGGAGGTCTCTCTCTCTATCGAGGAGGAGGGGCTTTTGGAATGTATTTTTCTTATTCGCTTCACTTCTTACCATGAAAACGATGCTCTGTTTCGTTGGGAGCTTTTCATTTCAAAATTCCGCCATAGCTAGGGCCTTTTTCTCTCATCATTCTCAGCCGATTTCAAGGGGATTTTCAAATCTAAATCAACTTTGAATTTCAAGCTACAATCTCGTTAACAACTGAACGTATTTTGTCAAGTGCGGGACCTCTGATTTTTGACGGGTCTTGGAATAAATATCGAATTCTTCTCTCTGCAGTGGAGTGTCGTCTTGGGTTTCACCGATAGGCTATAGGAAGCCAAACAAGAAACCGACTGGTGGTGATGGGTTCACAACATACGCCAAGCTCCAGATGCATTAACAGGCATGTATAAGAGTCCTTCATTCTGTGAAAGTTTGCTTCAATTATATATATATGTATTCATTCTGAAGAACCCTCATTCTTGGAAAACATACTTTTTGAGCTTCTACGTTCTGTAGAAATTATAAAAGAATTCTTTAATAGATTAATACCGGAATTGGTTCAGTAGAAGGATTTTCCTAAGAACTTGTATTGTTATCAAAATCCTTTCGAGATTTCTATTCTATTTATCTTAATTCTAAGTCCGAACCATTGGAACGGATTGTCTATAATTTCTGCGACCTTCATAGTCTTGACCAATCTGTAAGCTGTACTTCTCTATTCTTTCAATTCTGAAGTGGAACAGTGTCAATTTCTCCTTCTAATCCAGTTCTTCAAATGAGGACAAATGCTATGACCCGCTGAATCTCTTAACAATAAACTCTTTTTTTATTTGCTCAAAGAAAACAATATATATATCTATATATAAATGTTCTGGTTTTAGCTAATCATGTTTAAGACCGGTATTTTCCCCTGCACTTTGTTTCATAGTCTTTGTAAGAAAATGGGTAGCATCTTCTCTGCCGTGTTCTTTTCTTTGTTAAAGGTCTGAAGGTATCTCTTTCTTTAAAACTATCTTTCTGTTTCTCTATCCCCGACTGAAAACAGTTTGCTTCCATTGAGGAGATATGATTAAGAATCTAATCAATCATATAGGTTTAAGGAAATAACTTAACCTTAATTAAGAAAATATTTCTTTCCAAACCAAGACCTGGTAATATTAAACCTTGAGTTTGAATAGTATCTTTATCTGCGTATTCCAAATTTTCCTCTTCTGGCGTATAGAGGTTATAGGTTTGGAAGGAATCCAATACCGAACCAGTCTTTTCCTATCACTTCCTCTCTCTCTCTCTATGATTAAATTAGCAAATTAATTTTAAGTGAAGAGAAAAGATTTGAGCCTTATCTCTCTCTCTTAAAGGGTTATGAAGACAACTTAATCTTAAGAAAGACCCTTAAACAGGTTATTGCGATGTTAAATCCTATGGATGAGATATAATCTCTAACCTGATTTGAAGGTTACTATAGTCTAGAGATGTTGAGAATATCAAATTGTGTCAACTGGAATGGGAACAGATTATGAGCCAAGTTTCCCTTATTCTACTTAATATAATGTTGAACTTTGATTTAAGAAGGACGAATTGAGTTCATGGCTACGCAGTAATTAACCCTTTGGTGAAGATTTAACCTCAAACTAAGAAGAAAAGATAATCAATCTTGCTAGTGTAAAATTTGACTTGATCTAAGTATTATCATGTCGAGCAAGGATGCGTGCTGTCGGCACAGTGATGCCACAAATAATTAATTAAAAATCCTTGGCCAAGGTAGATGCCCGTTCGGCAATGTCAGCTTCCATGGCCAGATATACTCTGATCAGGATGATTCTTCTGATAGGAGGTACCTATAGAGGAAGGATCGATCAGTAGTGTAGGTTCGTGGACATCAGGCTCAGAGACATGATGATAATTTGATCCATGTTGATTACCCTCGTGAAGGGCGGGTTCTTCAGTTGAAGAAACTCGGGAGACCAGTAGGTCTTGGTTGGGCGGTAAAGCCCCTGATGATAATTCTCTTTCCCTCATCGCTAAAGAAGCCAAGTATAAAAACAAGATGATGATATCAAATGTATTTCTTCCTCACTCGTAAATCCAGGTACATGCAATGCTATTTAAGCTTACTTTCATTTATGCAATGAACGATGTTCTTGTATGTTAAATGTCTGTTGTAAGAATTTACAATTAATTAGTTAGACAGTTACTTGTATCATTCAGCTGAAATGAAAGATCTGAAACTAGTTAATGAACAAAGAGAAGCTATTTCCTTTCCTTAGTTCATATATTGGTTAAATGGGAACCCTAGTTTGACAGTTATTTAGTTGTAATCTTCTGTGTGACGATTGATGGAAATAGTTAGATGTTACCTTTCAGCTGAAACTGAAAACTTGGAAGTTAGTTGGAAATTTAAAATGAACAGTTGAAACGATTTGGAAACCCTAGAGTGAAAATAAGTTAGTTGTGCTTCGGCTGAAACCGAAAAAAAAAAAAAAAAATGGTTGAATTTTAAAACCATAGTCTGGTTAGGTTGTTACACTCATTTAATTGCATGCACATATTTTTAAATGAAACATTATAAATTATGTTCGTCCGGCACCATATAGGGGGTCTTCAAATGAAGACCCCTTCGAATGAAGACCATCTTTTTTCACCTTGCCCACTCAATTGCAAAATTAATGCATTTTTTTTAATTTCAAAGCCCGATTTGGAGGTGCAAATGGAGTCAACTAGATAAACCAAGTTGGGGAACCGTAGTCCTCAAAACAAGCTTTCCAACAACTATAAATTTAAAATATTTTGTTTTTATTTTATTTATTTTTTATTTTAACAAACTATAGTTTTCTAATCAAACATCAAGTTCTCTATTCTATTATTATTGTGGAAAATATAAAATTTTAGCGTGGAAAAAAATTTGAAAATATTCAAATTACCGCATGATGTCCCTGTCCGAACCAAAAGCAATTTCTACTTCATAAAGTTATATGTACGCGCATCTATAATCTAAATTGTAATTAGTTTTGACTTCAAAACTAATTAAAAGAAAATTCAACAAACCTTATGAAACTAAAGCACTAGATATCTATAGCAAATTTCAACCTAAATTCAAAAAGAACTGTAATTTGACCTCAAAAAAGTTATGCAGAACAAAGTACATATCACTTTTTTAAAAAGTTGTTTACTATTAAAAACTAGTTATCAAAGGAGATGCAAAAAAAAATACAATTAATTTCAATTTTTTTTTAAAATGCATTTAAAATCTATAGACAAAATCTCACAAATCACTAGTTTGCATCATCTTCAAATTCCTAGCAATTTACCTACTATAGGTGTCAAAAAGTGAAGATTTTGCTCAAAATGTTGATTTCAATGTCAAGTTTGGCCAAAACGTGTAACCTATTATTGTGGGATGACCCGTCAGCAAGGTCGATGCACACTTCGTCAAGAAGCGATAGATGTTGTGCTATTTCTTTCCACTCACCCTTCATGTTTTCTCCTGCCATGAAAATTTTCCTTTCTTCCCGACTACAGCTTCTACTTACGCTTCAGCTTTTACTCATAGGTGGACTCAAGCTTCAGTCAAAAACCTTTCACCTTCTTCAACTTCATCGTTCAATCATCTCCTTCATTCTCTTTGTTCGATGCTCCTTAAAGATCATTTGATCTCTTGATCTTGACCACATTTTGGTCTCTTCCCGCCTTTATTGGGCTCTAAGGGCATGAATCTCTCAAATCTGACCCAATTTCTTTAAGGCAATGGTGCCAAATGTTTGCTACTCTATTTGATAAATTAAATACATGAATTAATAATAGAGATGACAATGCATACCAGATACATGAGTAAAATATATCTTTATTCGCACATTAAATTATTACAGAAGAAGACTAAAGATGATCAACCAAGGATCAAAGTCGATCCTACTAGACCATACTCCCCCTTTCCTTAACGATACACAATCTTTTTAAAGGACTCGATGGTTGCCAAGAAGAACACAACTGCCAACCAAACGATGCTTATAACCATGGTTGGAAAACTAGAAGAATACTCTCCAAGTCGATGAGTACTCGACACATTTGAACCTTGTCAAGTAACTCGCAAGTTAACTCGCTACTCAAACCCACCAAGTTTTTGGCGGGTACTTGCTAGATGCATAAAAAATGCCAAATACGAGAAAAACGAAGAAAAAAATAAAGAAAAATAGTCAAAAAATTCACAATTTTGCCCCATAAATACATGAACACCCCTCACACAACACTTTGAGAGCAAATAATTTTAACAAAAATGTGTCAAATATCTAATTTCTCCCTTAATTGATAAAATTGTGAAAATGGTGTGCAATATGAAGTTTTGTGTGATTTTGAAGGCCTTCAAGGCCTTAATTTGGGCTTGGGCTGGGCCTGCCCCCAGGCCTTGCGAGGGACATTGCACCTCGACCCCATTGGTGGCGTTGCCCCCAAACCCCCACGAGGGGTGCTACCCCTCGACCTCACTAAGGGCATTGCCCCCAAACCCCCATGAGGGGTGCTACTCCCAAACCCCGTTGGGATTGTTTCCCCCAAACGCCCACCAAACTCATTTGATTCATTTTGTAGCTATATTTTGCATAAAAGTTATATTTTTTCAAAAAATTATGCTTTTTCTCAAAAATTTAAGTGTTTCTAAAGGTGCCAAGTTTTGTCAAGTACTCTCCGAGTCAAAAAAAAATTGGCTTGTTGAGTACTCTCTGAGTCCGAGTTTGCAACCCAAACCCCGTTGGGATTGTTTCCCCCAAACGCCCACCAAACTCATTTGATTCATTTTGTAGCTATAATTTTAATAAAAGTTATATTTTTTCAAAAAACTATGTTTTTCTCAAAAATTTAAGTGTTTCTTAAGGTGCCAAATTTTGTCAAGTACTCTCCGAGTCAAAAAAAAATTTGGCTTGTTGAGTACTCTCTGAGTCCGAGTTTGCAAACTATGGTTATAACTACCCAAAGTTGACAACCAATTAATACCAACAATTAATACATAATCGAATAACCAATATTATCAAACATAATAATGGACATTGTACATTGACTACAATTTGTATGGTTGATGGAGAAAAGTAGGCAATGGGCCACATATATGAGTGCATGGACAAAGCCAAGGAGCTATTAGACTTCTCTATGGTGCCATGGAGGACAAATAAAGGCCCATTTGTAAAATCATTGACCACTGCTAGAGAAAACTACTCCATAGACCTCTTCATGTTTGTGCATACTTCCTCAACCCAACCTCCTAATTTTTTGAAAGATTCAAGGCTAATTGGGAAGTTATGGGAGGCCTTTACATAGTCATCGTAGAATCTATGGAGCCAAGTCCACTATTCAAGGAAATATCTTGTCTGAGATCAAGATCTACAAACAAGAACTCAAAGTTCTCCTTTCTCAAGACATGCAAGTTGAAAAGACAACTCCTAGGCCAAGGAAAACTTGCATTCTTTGAAACATTAATTTATGTCTTAATCTTTTTTGTTATTAAATATTAAATTCTCAGTATTTGTAAATCTTAAATGTTTTAAATTTTTCATTACAAATGCAAAGTGGAAAAATGGCATCTCCTACTTTGAAGGTGTTCTTCCATTTACCACTCTCAACTGGGCGGACTTTCAGCCTCTTTCCATGTCTGCGATTTCCATCATTTCACCATGAATTTCATGCTGGTTGCACCATATTTTCTGATTTTTCATTGACTTTTCCAGATTTTCCACTGATTTTTGTGATTTTTTTGATTAATTTTTTCAGATTTTCCATTGATTTTTGATCTGGTAGTCTGATTTTTTATGCTTTTTCATTGATTTTTCAAATTTTTTATGCTTAATCAGGATTTTTTTTTCAATTGATTTTCTGTGATTTTCCATTGGTTTTTTGGGGCTTCTGACTAGTTTTTTGAAATCCGGGCACTTTCTAAAGATAGAAACCTTGCCAAAAATAGAAACTTTTCCAAAAATAGCCCCTAAAAAATAGGAAGTTCAACAGGGCCAAAAATGCCAAAAATGAAGTCCCTAAAAAATAGGGGAGTCCGGAGGGTCAATCCCCAAGTCTGCGATTGCTTTGGAAAAGCTATTGGGAAGTCCTCACTCAAGTCCGCCTATGCCAAAGGGATGCTTGGAAATTCATCCTAAAGTCCAACTTAGAAATGGAGAAACCTTTATGAAGTCTGCCATAATGAAAAGCTATTGGAAAACTCCCTAGAAAGTCCGCCAGCTTTGGAGATAGAAGAGAAAGACATTGAGAAAGTCCACCATACTAAGAAGTCAATGTGAAGAGCAAATAAGATGGAAAAATGAATGGCAAGAAGCTTTGAAAGTCCGCCATGAAGAGATATCTATTAGAAAATCACTTTGGAAATCCACCATGACACTTAAATGGAAAATAAATGGAACAAGTCTAAGAAAGTTCGCCATAAGTAGAGAGAAGTCCAATTTCAGAAGATAGAAATGGAGAGTTCAACATAAAATATGTCCATGCCAAGATGAAAATGGCAAAGAAAGTTTGAAATTCGCCTTGAAATGAAGGATTCGACATGAGATTCACCTTGACATCAAGAGAGAATTAAAAATTCGACATGAAGTTAGACTTCAAGAGAGAGAAAATAAAAATCTTCATCCAACATTGAAATTGATGAATAATTTTCGCCATGGCTAAATTGGAAAAGTTAAAATAAAGAGAAAATCAAATAATTAGCCATAAGGTGAATTAAATTTTTCTTTTTAATTTTGGAGAAAATTAAAAAATTCATGAAAATCTTTTATTTTCCAGAGTTTATCCTAAAGAGTCTGAACTCAATAAAAGAGACATAAAATTTGGAAACTTACTCAAGAAAAGAGACGTAAGTTTGGAAACTTACTTTGTTGAAGAGGAGAACTCAAGAGAAGAAAAATGAAATTGCTAAAAGAAATCAATTGCTCAACCTTAAAAGGCAATTCAACAAGTCATTTTCACCATATCTTTCAGCAAGTTTAATTTTTTCTTGAGAAGCAATTTGGAAGAAAAGTAGAAGAGAAGTCATTTTCAGCAGAGAATTTGGGATTAAAGAGTGAAATTTCTGAACGACTGGCTTAATTTTTGGAAGTAAAGTCAAAATTCTTCACAGCTGAATTGCCATCAAAAGAGTAAAATTTTCAAGAATTCAAAATGGAGATTGATGGAATTCATTATTATTTCTGAATTTATGCACTCTTGCAAAATTTATTCAGCCCTTTTATTTTTCAGCTTACTTTTTGTGAAATCTGATTTTGACAAGCTGAAAATTAATATTTTTAGCAGGAAATCCAAATTTAATTATTTAAATTAATATATATTTTCTTTCTTGCAGGTGGATGACTACACAAGGCGAATCTTCAAAGAAGAAGCAAATGAAGTTTGCGAGTAAAGGACCGCAGCTGGAATCCAAAGTCAATTCAAAATGGAAGAATATCAAAGATACCGACATGGGACATGTAGATTTTGAAGAATCTTAAAATAATGATGGGACTTATGGACTCATGCCTACCATATATTAAGGGACCATGATCATCATGATTCCCGAGTCTCCGACCTCTACGAAGTCGACCGCCACCTGACTCTTGTGCTCAGTCCAGAGAGTCCCCGATCGGGACTCCCCGGAGTCCCACCTCGACTCCCACAGTCCTGGCTCCGACTCAGGAGTCCCGACCCAGGACTCTCCTACGCGGCTGAGTCAGAAAATGGGTTAAAACCCATGTTTTTTTTTGTTTTTTTGTTCATTTTTTGACTCTCACTTGTGAAAACCAGGTCTGCAAATTGCTTTGGGGTTGATAGAAGAAAGGAGATCGAACTAAAAAGGTCAAAATAGAGCAAGGTAAGTGATCTAACAATTCTTTTTGTTTGTTTTCTTCAATTTTTTTGCATTCAAAATAAAAAAAATCAAGAAAAACAAGGGGAAATGCTGCCAAATTTTTTTCTATTTTCCTTAATAGTCTAATTCTTATTGTTTCTATTTTCTAGCTTGGTTTTGCATTTTTTTTCTTTTGCAAATGTTTGAAACTTTGAAATTTTGAATCACATTTATTTGCTGATTTTTTAGCAAACCCTAGCTGATTTTTTTTTCCATTTTGAACTTGAAACAGCAATGTCTTCTTCAAATCCAAAGGAACTAAAAAAAGACCTTGCATGGAAGTATGGAATTCCAAGAAATAAAAAAGGTGAATTGACATGTCATGAATGCAACAAATGGATGACAGGAGGAATAAACAGATTAAAATACCACCTTGCTAGAATACCTGGGCAAAATGTGGAGGGATGCAAGAATACTACTCCTGAGATTATTAAGGAGATGAAGGCCCTTCTTGCTGAATATGAGCTTAAAAAAGAGGAAAGACAAAAAACAAAGGATGCCCTAACAGCAGCGATGAGTGGATCTCAATCCCAATCTACACCCTCTATGCCCCATGGTGTTGCAAGTCCAAGCTTCCGTGCTCCACATTCATCTTTTGGTGAGAGTCCTGATGGTTCCTTTTCTACTGCTAGTCAGGGTCCTTCATCAGGACCAAATTATTTTATTCCATGTAATGTTCCAGGAGCACAACCTTCACTTGAAGGTACTGGTTGGAATAAAGAAAAGCATCAAGAAGCTAGGATGGCTGCTGCAAACTTTTGGTACTACAATAATCTACCTTTCAATGTTGCAAATAGCCCATATTGGGAAGGTTTGGTGAACGCCCTTACAGTTGCAAGAAAGGGGTTTAAGACCCCATCATCTAAAGATTTGAGTGGGCCATTGCTAGAGGAAGCCGTAAAGAATACACGGCTTGTGGTTGATGAGCAAAAGAAATTTTGGCGAAGAAAAGGTTGCAGCATTTTATTTGATGGGTGGACAGATGGACGAAATAGAACACTCCTTAACTTTTTAGTGGCCTCTAATGGTGGATTGGTTTTTCTAAAATCAATAGATGCCTCCCATGAAGTTAAAAATGCTGAGACTTTATGCAATCTATTAGATGGGGTGGTCCAGGAGGTTGGAGTCGATAATGTTGTCCAAATCATCACGGACAACGCAGCTGCATATGTAGCTGCAGGTAGACTACTTATGGAGAGGTATCCCACAATTGCATGGTCTCCATGTGCTGCACATTCCTTAGACCTATTGCTAGAGGACATTGGGAAGATTTCATGGGTCAAAAGTGTGGTTGAAGATGCAAAAAGTGTTACAAAATTTATCTACAACCATACTTGGGTGCTTTCTTTGAAGAGGAAATTTACAAATGGCAAGGACCTTGTGCGACCTGGAGTGACACGATTTGCTAGCCACTTCCTCACATTGCAAAGCTTTCTTGGTGCCATTGGTCATCTCAAACAAATGTTCGTGTCTGATGCTTGGAAGAAGTCCTCATTTTCCAATAGACCTGAAGGGGAGAGGATTGTTGCCATAGTTTTTGATGAGACATTCATCAAAAATGCAGAGGAGTTGATGGGGGTAAGTAGCAATCACACAAAAATAAATT
>VDFB02134768.1:0-26239 GCA_007258455.2 Sequoia sempervirens | reverse complement strand
AAACCATCTTAATGCAACCTCTTTCAAGGTGCTAGGAAACAACTTAAGCCTATGGGCATTAGTGGTATAGTCATAGCTTCTGCAGAGGATATCAAACTCAAACAAGAAGGTATCAAGGTCTTCTATGACAAGTCCATAGAACTTAGGAAGGATTGAAGTAGGAATATTTTTGAGGTTGTCAACTTCATTCTGATGAGCAATGGGGAATGGAAAAGCTGGCTGGTTAGGTTTGTTTCTATTTGCATCACCCATGCTTTCCTGATGGAGTTCCAAAGAAAATGGGTTCTCAATCAAATTTTAATCTTCAGAGGAAGTTTCAAAACTGGTTAAATTAGGAAATGCATCAACAAAAGGGTGTGGTTCTTCTTCTTTGTCTCCTGATAGATTTGGAAGCTCTTCTAGCTAAAATGGATCAGGATGATTAGGAAGGAATCTCCCATAAGCATCTCTTCTCCTTCCTCTATGCATGCGGTATCAACTCAACATCAACCAACTCACACAAAAAATTGGTGAAAGAATGGGGGGGTCATTACTTGCTAAGTGAGGGGTATACTAAGAACAAACTTTTAGAAATACTACAACAAGAAACTATCAATGACTCCAGAGAACTTCCTAGTTTGACACCATCCTTGGCAACGACGCCAAAAATGTTGGCCTCCTACAATGACTTAACAACTAAGCCCTTAAAGTTGTGATTAAGAGATTGGACATCTAATCTGAATAGCTATCTCAATCATTATGAAGGTTCATTTAATTGTCAACCCAAGGACGTAGACTTGAAATGGGTCAACACTGTATGTGCACTAAGAATCCATAGTAGCCATATTCATCCTATAGCTTAAGAAAGACATAATGCTGAAAGTAAATTGTTGAGAAAGAAGTAACATAAGTAATAAACATCAACCAAAAAATATACTAAGATGAAGTGCATGACAAAAATGAAAATTTGAGCAAATAGACAAGAAACTAGTCTATCTACTTTGGTTGCAGGGACAATCACAAAATGGAATTCTAGTGGCTACAGGAACAGACAATTGCCAGATTTATAGCTATTGCTGAACAAAAAAATAATAACTAAGCTAAAGGATGGAATGCTCACCAAGTGGGCCCCCTTGGACGAGTATCCCTTAATACAACCTCAGATGCAACAAACTTATAACTTCATTTTATTCATTGAGAAAACATGATTACAATAGAGCAATGTAATTGTATTACTAAAAAACTAAGAATGCAAGTACATCATCAGATCAATCAACCTTCTGAGAAGGAGTATCCAAGTCTTATTTATAGAAAGAAAAACTACTAACTAACTACCTAGCAAGGTGGTTAACTCCAATAGATTAGGAGGACACCACTTTATGGAAAGCATGGAAAGTGGAAAGGAGGTTATGCATGCGTGGAATCTAGTCAAGCATGTTTTCCCTAACAAAGATCCAACACAACAGTAACTCCTATATTCGCTCAACAAACTATTATGATCATTTACAAGGTAGTTACAATTCTTCGATTTGAACTAGGAATTTCCCTCCACTGAGAGTCTTCCCTCCATTGACCTTTGAATGATCACCTTGTTGACCTTTATGGTGAATGACCAACTGGAAGAATCTCCCTTAATTTTGTAGGCTCTAATTATATCTTTATGAAAACATTAGCACACACAACAATTGCATATCTATAACTATCTTAAAGTAACATTCATTTATCCACATGTAAAGTTAACATAGATAGTTCATATAGCATGTTAATGTCATTTAAAGGTCAAAAAGATAAACTTATGCCCAATGTCTATGGTTTTGAGGAAATATCATGAAAATTTCAAACATCCAAGTATCAAAGTTTATGACAACAATAGCAAATGGGTAATAAACTCTGTCAAAATTGAGTCATAAATTGGACTCATCAAAGAAGATGGAGGATACAAGGAATTTTGATTTGAAGGTCAGTTTCCTCAAAAGTCAGATGAGGTGAACTATTTAGATTCCATCAAACCATTGATAACCTTGAATTCAACTTTGATTGAAACATTCAAGTCAAGTTCCAATTTCAATCATGAATTGTTAGCAAATTTTCAAGTCAGAGACTATTAATTACAAAAAATGGCACTTCCATCAGATGAACCGTGGAGCACACTACAAAATCTAATAGAATGATTTGATAATATGAGTTTCCAACTCATCTCTATGTAGAGTTGTCTTTGAGCAATATTTTGCATTTCCTCTATGTATTCCTTCATTTGAAACTCAATACAAAACTCAAATTCATTAATGTGTTCAATTATCTGTATAATTTATTTGCTCAATTCAAGAAAAATTGGTTTCTACTACTAGATACACATTAAACGAGTGCTAATATTATATATGCTACTATTTTTAATATGTTATTAAGCATTGAGTTGAATTATGAATCATTGAGTGCATGTAAAACTTATTAGTATGACACATTAAAATATGAAATTGTTAATAATAGGTTAATTTATTTAATCTAATTCATAATTTCATGGAATATAATATAAAATATCATCAACTACAGTTTGAAATACGAATCTATGATTCATGAAATGTAGTATAAAATTTAAATACCTAGAAACTGTTAAATCCTTGTACAACAGTTAAAATTTAGAATTTAGATTCTACATTGGAAATTTGGAATAGTGGAAAATAGTAGAACATTAATTTATCTAATATGATTCATAATTTCATGGAATATAATATAAAATATCAACAACGATTGTTTGGAATATGATTTATGAAATGCAATATAAATACCTAAAAATTGCTAAATCCCTTGCATTTTCTAATTCACCTCCTAGTCCTCACTCTAACGATGAGATTGAGAACCATCTTGACTCTGAGTTTGATATTAGTTTTCTTTTCCTTGCATACGTCCGCTTAAATGCATCTCAAGTTCAACATTCATTGTGTCACTGCCATTTATGCCACTACCACTAACATTTGAAATGTTGCAAAACCCTCTTCTTTCACATATGGACTTCCAAATTGTGAGTGCCCTTTCAAAAGGAAAACTTTGGATATGATACCTAGTTGTGTACATCCTCAAGCAATTTTCCAAATTCTTGTCTAGTTTGTTTCTTATCTTTAGTTTGTTTCTTATCTTAAATTTCAAAAACCCCAATGTATTGAAAAACTCTCTCATCCTCCATTGACCCAAATATCATTGTTTGACATAAATCAACAAGTTTGAAATATTCCGATAATGAGTCACACAATATTTCACTTTGACTAAAGATTGTCCAAACCTTTGTTACTGATCTAGCTTGCATGGGATTCTCCAAGGATTCAACCTGGTCAATCATACTTTTTGTAAAATGAGAAGCTTGTTCTCTAAGCTTAGTTTCATTTATAATTCCTTCTATTTTTTATCCATTGTATTATGAACTTTTTGAAAAGTGTTCAACCAAAAGTTGTAATACCCCTCCTCAAGCATCAAGCTAGGACTTGTTTTCTTTCTATGCTTTGGTTTGATACTTCGTGACTATGATTTTACTCCTTATGGTTTGGTTTGGTGGATTGGTTAGTTTAGATTGATTGAGGATTATGTTACTTCAGTTGATGACATTATGATTACATTGATTCTATGATGTTTAATTTGATTGAACAGTTATATATTTTGATGTAGTGTTTTAGTAATTTATATATGATGTGGATCAGTTAATTAGAAATGTTATTTCATCATTGATATTATAATTGTTAGAATAGATGTGATGAGATGACACTATAACATCACTCATTCGCGAGTACCCTGGTACGTTGCAATTCCTTCTCATAATGTAATGCTTTGATTTTTTTATATATATGTACATGTACACAACCTTGTTTGTATGCAGGGATTGTAGGTACAAAGTCGATTCCACCTACTTCGATAGGATAGGGCGAGCACTAATAACCCAATGGACATAATGTTGAAATAGAGATGACAAGGAAGTCACCCCATCCCATGTTGGTCAAACCATCCTGATTGAATGGTATTGTGTGTCTTTGTGTTTGTCATTTCTATAACTTATTATTATGGTGTGTGAGTGTCTTGTTTGTATTTATTTTACATCAGAGTTTGGTATGTTGTGAATTATTTAATTAAATGATGTTTATAATAGTGTTGGATAAATTTGAAATTAAATATAAAGGTTTTATTTAAAAGTCATGTGTTTTATTTAAGTGTTAATTGAATCATTTAAGATTAGTATTTTGTTAAATTAATTAAATTAGAATGGTGAGGATAATTATAAAATAAATTAATTAAATAAAGTAAATTGTGTGTATTGCAAGTAAAGCTTGCAAAATCTGAATTAAAGCATAAAAGTATTGTTAAATAGAAAAAAATCAATAAAAGAAAAAAGAAAAGATAAAAAAGGACTTAAATGAGAGTTAAGTGTTGACCTAAAAGCTAGAATTAAATTAGGAAAATTATTTTATTTTGGATTTTAGAGTTTTCAAAAAGGGAAGAGATATATTTTATTTAATTGCAAATTTGAGACTTTTCATGGATGGGAAAATTACAGAAGTTACAAAAATTATGGAGTTGTTGGAAATAGGATTTTCCCTTGTTCTTCTTCTGCAGTAAATTATTTGAGGTTTCAATGTTCGAAAAGAGAGGTTATTCTGGACTAAGTTTAGATTAGAGAATCTATCAAGGAAAGCTAGTGAAGAGATTCTGAAGAAGGAACGGGAGCTCTCGGAAAGGCAATTGAAAATCAAACAAGCTTCATTAGATTTCAACAGCGCAGGACTCCAAATTCCATTTGCATCTCCTTTAATTTCTTGATTCAAAAATAAAAATAAAAATAGAATAAAATTAGATATGATATTCAGTGAAAGGAAAGCTTTGGGATTTAGAATTTATTGAATAGCAAATCTTATAGAGGAAATTAAACTATTTCTGAAAATATTTTGTGTTTTTACAATTTGGTTGCTTAAAGTGAAATTTTATCATTGAATTCTGAAATTGTCTAGTATGGCTATGTCTAACATAGAGGAAAAGAAATAATATTCCCTTTGAAACAATAAGTTTGAGTATTTGTTCGTATATATATTTATATATATATATATATTCATTGCATTTGAATTTATTTGAAATTATGTTATTAAATCAAAGTTATGGCTGAATTTACCAGTCGGCATCCGTACCCAGGAGAAGGATGGAGGTTTTTGTTTTTTTAAACCAAAATTTAAAAATAAAAAATAAAATTATAAGTTTTTATTAGGGGGTCAGGTGGGGGATGGCTGGGCCGTACCCACCCTTCTGTGTAGGTCACGCAGGTTGTACACAGTAGTCCATACGGACTGCTGTGTGCAGCAGTCCATATGGACGACTATGTACAACAGCTGTAGGATTGTGGCCACTGTATTTTTCTTTATTAGTTTGTTTATTACATTTTTTTTAATATATATATATATATATTTATATATTTTTTTTATTAATAAAAGAATATTTATATTTATGAATTATTTTGGAATCTTGATTTATATATATATATATATTTAAAATATATATATATTGTTTTCATTTTTAGTATGAGAAAATTATAATTGTGAATATTATGGAAAAGGAAAAATTTTATTAGGAATTGGAAATTTATTGCAAAATTATATAAAGGAAAAAGAGGTGTTGTAATGTAATTAAAAGAAATAGATTTACTTTGTGTGAAAGTTATTACGTTATTCTATTTTCTATATCTGGCCAACTTCTTTATTTCCTTGAGTTATCATTTTGACTTTTGTAATGTGGGAACCCTCTCGATCTTATGAACCCAAGTTTTGGAGGTTGTAAACCCTAGTTTTCCAGAGGCATTTTTTTTATCTTTGGAGGTCTATCCTCGTAGTATGTTCTCAGGATGTTGCATGATTTTAGCTTTATTATATTGGAAGGTTGTACGAGTTGTGTTGAGACTTTGTGTATGAGTTTAGCGAGATGGATAATGCCTCGCTGGTCTTTGATTGTGAAATATGCTTTGTTTTCTTATGGTACAACCTTTGCCTTGTTTTGGTTTTTATTTTAGGTCTTCTGGGAGAGTGGCTCTTCGTGGGGGCTGGCGCCTAAAAAGGAGGAAGGGCTCAGGATAACCCACGTAAGAGTAGTTAAACAAGTGAAAACCTAATAATAGAACTTAGGGGGATGGGTAGTAAAAACACATAAGATAATATTGGATACCTCGTCTATGCATTAGGGCTATTGCAGACTAATGATAGACTAAGAAATCCATGGTCGAAAAAGTCGTAACCTCGTCCTCATGAGAGGTTATCGGATCTGCATGAGCTACCCTATGGGGCCGGTGCCTCAAGTAGGAGGAAGGGCCAGGATAACCCATGTAAGCTATGCGATGACACTCTCCACTAGATGCCCTTGTGCCTTGTTTCTTGGTTGCCTCTGGAATTGTATTTTGATTGTTGTTTCAATTTCATTTAGAAATGTTTCATGATTGTTCTTTGGTTACTGTGTTAATGTTTATTGACTTGTCTTGTTGTGGTGAGATTTATGGCTTTAAGTTTATTATGTTGACTCATGAATGTTGTTGTTTATATCCTTTGTAATCCTTGATGTGGTTTTGGAGTTATTGTTCTATGTTGTCTTTTATTGGGATTGGTTTTTGGCATTCATGGTCGTGATTTCTTCCTTGTCACCTCTGAGCACAGGGGGTGGGTTATTTATAACCCACGTGGCTGGGTGGAACGTGCTCCACACCCATTGGGTTTCCCATCAACATCCTTTCTTCTCTGCAGTCTTCAGTTGGAGCTTGTACATATGTTCGGTTGTAATTCAGATGTTACTATGCTATGTATTATCCCACTTGTATGGGAGATTTATTGTAATTCATGTATCAAGATCATGTAATGTAATGTTTAAACGATGATGTATTATTTAGGAACCTTTGTAAACATTATGGTTTGAGATTCATTATGGTTGTAATATGTGATGTAATGATACTGTTACTTATGGTTCATGGATGCACTTCTGTAAATGGTTATTGTAATGTTATGATGAATGTAATTTTTAATAAGTTATTCAGTTTCATCTTTTACCCTTTTTGTTAAGAGTTGTTATGTGATGTGACCTCGCGTGCCCCAGAGAACTAGACGTGATAATATTAATGTGAAATGTGAATATGTTTTAATGTTTAGTTGCATGTTTACTTTGTATAATTTAAAAAAAAAAATTGTTTGCAATGTTTGTTCTCTGGGGTTTGCACCTGTGATTAAAACTAAATTACTTTTCTATGAAAAAATTATGGGTGATGGTGGCCTGGGACCTAAAATTGAGGATATACAATAGACATGGTTTCAAGCATTTCATCTTGAGGGAATCGTTCAATAATATTTGAGGAAAGAGATTTTGCAATAGATTTTAAAATACCACTTACAAATTTAACAATGTCGTTAAAAGCTTCCTTTGTAACAGGTACTTTTTTGGTAGAGTGCCTAACTATCATACAATAGTGCATTGGTATCTCAAATCCATGTACAAAGACACATAACTCCCTGCTTGCATTAAACTGTATAAAACTTTCAGGATTGTTCAAATCTGTAATTAACTACCAGTTTATTAATTTTGGACTTCGAAATGGATAATTTGATAGATATAGATTATCAAGGGTCATGCATGCCATTCATTGTAGTTTACTATATTCATTAATATACATAGTTACACCTTGGGATTTTTCACAAGATTGTTCATTTCATCCAGCATGGGGAGATTACCAGATAAAGTTAAGAGTGTCTCTATATCGCCTAACCTATGTAAGAGGTCAAGAGATTTGTCTATTGTGTGGCGATGTTCGTACATTACTCCAATAAAGGATTGATATTATGAAAAAAATCATTGTGTTGGTCTATACAAGGAGATCCATCTGGTATCAACATCCTTAAGAAGCTTGTTTCCTGTTGTTATTCCCTAAAAAAAAATTTGAAATTTCAAAAACTGTTTGGGACTTTGACAAAAGTATGAGTAGAGCTTGCAGACTATATTTTTAACTTTTGATACTAAAGGAAACTTGCTTACAATTTTAAATGCTAAATTAATTCTGTGGGCCATGCAGTGAATGACAATCATGTATGGTAAACAAGTAGTTTGTAACTTTATGTAAAGTTTGTTCCTATGACCTTGCATTATTGAAGCTCCATCAATTCCTACACACACCAACTTTTTGGCAATTGTGAAGTCATTCATACTCTCCTTCATTTTATGAACACAGAGTAGATGAGGTTGGCAGACATGTCGGTGTACAATATACACATGCGTACATACCCAAGAAGTATTATCTACCGCAATAACTTCATCTAAATATAATACAATGAAGAATGACTTTTATTTTTTCCTGTACATCCTGCTTTTCCACCTCAACAAGACAACTTGCCCATTCTCATCCATAGTTTATTGACCAATGTGTGCTAGGAAAGTTAGGAATGCCTAAAAAAGAATAAATTATTATATTCTAGGTAGTTTGTCATAGGACGCCCTCTAGACAAAATATGAAAAAACAACACTCAACTGAACAGTTTTTGCCAGTTGTGCTCCTACCATTATCTTTACAAATTGAGCTTCAATTGAACCTCCACATTCAACAAGCTTCACTATTGTTTGCATATGCTCATCATATTCCAATGCATACTTAACATTAAGACATTCTTCCTTTGATTTCTATATTACTACTGATTTTTCCTTTCCGTCTATGATTTGTTTTTCATAAAATTTACTGATATGCTTTTCTATAGTGTCAAGCTTTAGCTGCAACTTCTTGTCTCTTATATTTTCAACTAAAAATATCACACTTGCATTATGTTGGAGGTCCATCTTTGTTTGCATTCTCCACTAGTTCAATGAATGGGTACTTTGACACCCAATCAATCTAAAAATTCCTTGTCATATCCCACTCGTACCCCAATTTCGATTTGGATTTTCATTTCCTCTTCCTTGTAGCAACATCATCTATGACACTAGCATTTTCATCTAGGTCAATTAACTTATTTTGGCTACCCCGGGTATCCCTTAGAAACATTTTTTGCGACATTGGCATCCTCATCTAACTCAATTAACTCATTTTGACCTTTTTGAGGTATTGCTAATGACTTCTTCATTAATATTTGGTGCAAGGGTTGATGATGTAGTTTCATCTTGATCCAATGGATCAAAAACATTGCCAAAGTGAAATTTTATGGTAACTTTGCATTTTGGACATTTTGATGGCCTCCCTTCACCACCTTGAGGAGTCTTACTCTTGTTGCACTTGTTGTTGCTTGACATCTTGATCTCTCATGAATTAAAAGTTGCTAAAAGATGTCTTCCTGTTTAAGGACATTGAATATAGATCCCATTCCCTACTCAATATCATCTTCAAGATTGAAGCAAGAATAACAAAGAGATAAAAAATCTTATAACATTATGAAGAAATGATGACTTACCTTTAGGTTTTCACTAACTCACTATTTATTAATGCAACAATGCTTGTAGTTGCAAGTTTGTAACTTGCCTTTGATCAAGGTTCCAAATTCTGAATCAAGAGCTCACCAATTCATAACTGAACAAAATATGTTAAAATAAATCAGTTTCGATTGTATTTATATCAATCCATATTTGGTGAATTCCGTGGGATTTTTAAATGGTATAGTAAAAATTTGGTAAATCCTACATGATTATACAATGATACATTTAAATGTTGGGTGAATCAAACCTCGTAAATGCACACATGTTGTAATTTTCAAGGCAATTATGGCCTTACGATTAGCATGGAGTTATCACAGTATTGGTGAAATGGGTCCTCATACATAGTTATTTTTTAATGTAATTGACGAAATGTGTCCAAA
This sequence comes from Sequoia sempervirens, assembly GCA_007258455.2. Lineage (NCBI taxonomy): Eukaryota > Viridiplantae > Streptophyta > Pinopsida > Cupressales > Cupressaceae > Sequoia > Sequoia sempervirens. The sequence continues at coordinate 16,427 of VDFB02134768.1, read as the reverse complement.
CGTAATTATATTTTAATATTATTAGTGAAATGGGTCCTCATACATAATTATTTGTAATTTTTATTAGTGAAATGGGTCCTCACACACAATAAACATTTAATGATGTCAGTGAAACGTGTCTTAATACACGATGTCATTTTAATAGTATTGGCAAATATGTGGGTGATTTAATACATGCTTCTGAGATTTTAGACAAAAATATTAATGAGACCATTGGAAACACAGTTTTTTATGACAAAACTATTAATTACATATGCCTCATAAAATAAATTGATAGAAAATTGAAATGCATTGGACTGATAATTCATAAAATCCGAGTGATTTGGCCACCCTGTTGGTTGCAATATATTCATCAATTTTGACTTGGCTGATATGAACTATTCACCAATTAGTGAAGATTCACCACTAAAAAATACCTAAATAGTGATTGATCAAAATGAAACAAATTCACCTCATTTGAAGAACCAATTGAAGATAAGATGGGATCTTGTGTGGACCAACCAATAAACCTACTTGATAGTCATTCTTTGTTACCTAGCTAGATGAATGACTGAGTGAGCCCTCCTCCTCCAACTATCTTCCTCACCACCCCTACATCTCCCTCCCAACTAGAGATGGTTGGAAAAGGGGGAGAAGGAATCGATCTACATGTGAAACCAATCAAAAGTAAATTCGCTTGATCCAAAACATTAGTATTCATTGACTCATCAACAAAGGAAAGAGTTGGTATTTCAGGTTTATTCCTTGAATCGGTTTATCCATACACAACCAAGGAGGGAGGCATCCTAAAAACACTATTATTTATTGACCTCCAAGCCTTGAATATTGCCTTTGGTGAGGAGAGGCTCCATCAACCAGTTGAATGCCTATTCTCGTGCCATCTTATGGTGAATCAAGATGCTTATATAGGTAGGGAGGGGTGGGGGAGAAAGGAAATAATGGCTCAATAGCAACAACTGCAACTATACCTCCCACCCATCCCTGGTGAAGCGTTTTGGAATGCATGCGAGATTTTAGCACCTGAGGTGGATGGGAGGAGGAGGGTGTCTCCCTCAAATACAAAGTTTTTATCATCCATGATCCATCACCAAAGGTGGATGGCTTGTTTACCTCGAGCTGAGCCAACCTTTCTTTATTGATTGACCTCCCCGCCTTAGATCAAATGTTTGCTGGTCCCTGATGAGAGGCATATACATTCTATTTTATCCCTTTTTCTAGCCTTTTTCACATACCTTACTACCCATTTTTATATTCCATTTTCATACCATATCATATATTTTTACCACCTTTTGCTACATATGATAAAATATAAATAAGTGATATTTAATATAGTTTTTAGGTAAAATATGTGAATATTAAATATTAGATTATATTTTCTAATATTTGTAATCATTGTGTTGAGAAAATAATTCCAACAATATATCAATAAAGGTGGAAATAATAGACTTCAGAACAAATTTCTTGTTGACCATGGTGCACTTGGTAGCAAATAATTTCAGCTATTAATCAATTTTTAAGTAATTATTTCTTGTGCTACATATTAGTTATCTTGTTGTAGTAGTTGGTGGCTTATTTTTATACTCATATGACATGAATTAGTATGCATTATTTTTTGTTACAATTAATAAAGTTGTGATGGACATAGACCAAGAAAATAGCTATTTTCATGGCAAAACAAACTCCTATATTTATTGTTAGTTTTATTCCAACCCACAAGCCATAAATAATGTCATAAGAGATGGCAAGATAATACAAAAAATGCTATAAAATAGTGCTATAAAAATGTAATAAGAAGGGGAGATAAACGTATGAATAATGTTGAAAATATAATGCAACAACAATGTAATCGTGTAGGAAAAAAGTGCAGAAAATAATGTAATATTTTTCATGAAAATATAATATATGCAACAGATGTTTTGAGGGGCAATTAACATTTCTACAGTCACCTCATGGAATAGGAGGAGGGCCCACTCCAAGGAAATGATGGTGATATTATTTTTTATTTTCTTTATTTTGAATAATTTATGTTATCATTTTATTTTAGTATTGTGTGATTAAAATATAAATTGTAGATTTTATTTTTGATGTATAAAGAGCATATTTTAGATTTATTTAGTGATTTATTTTTATGATAAATTAATTTAAATTAGTTTTGGTAGCAAATTGTTTCCATAGAATACATTTTTAGCAATCTGCATAGTTCTTGTAGCAGCTTGCACAATTATTACAATCGTATTTAACAAAGCTTCTATAGTAGCCTACACAATTATTACAACAGTTTTTAACAAAGCTCCTATAGCAGAATTATTTTGAATTTTTGTAGCAATTTTAAAAGAATTATTTTATTTCATTAGAATAATTGCATTTCATCCACACTCGCCTCACTACCTACAACCCTTGCACATATAGCCATGATGCCTTCCACAAGTTTACACCCCCAGATTGACACTTAGAACAAATTGAATTTAGTTATTAAATATTAAATCTATGTCATTATTTACCCCAGTTTTGGCCTATCATTTTGGCATTGTTGCCGATGAAAGGTGTTAAAAGGCCTATTAGCTTGGTGATATGAGTTAGGACCAATACATTAGGAAGAAATCTCACACAATTGTCGATCTTGCCTAGGTGACTAATCCTAATTTGCATTGTTTTAAATCATATAGATGCATGGTTAGATTTTTTAGGTAAATCTTAGAACATAAAACTATTTATATCAACACCAATTGTTGTGAGTTAAATGATAGAAAAGAAGTAAGTTTGAAGAAACAACACAAAAACATTAAAATGATGCATTTTCAAGGTAGTCCAAACACATCAATTATTAAGAAAAAAATTTCAAAAATGAAGAATTTGAAGGCCATAAAACAAATAATTCAAGAATTTTTAGAGGGACAATAGATTTTTAAAAAGAAACTAATAGATATGAAGATTTGACCATTTGTTACTTTGATTGTTGCATGGAGGAAAATAAGTGTATATGCCAAGTTGTTCAAGAAAATGAAGAAGACATGGTGAAGCAGATACAAGCTATACATGAGCCACAACAAAGCAAAGGTAAAAGTGAGAAAGTCTTCTTTGTAACTCAAGGATAACTTCATACATCAAATCATGAATATCTAGGTATGCATATTGATCTTAATGTATTATAATTCTATTGAATTAGGAAAGCAATATGTTTCTTTACAAAATGCTTCTCCAAATAGTAGATATGGTGAATGGAAACAATCCCCATACTACCAAAAATGGAAAAATGAATACTCACAACAACCACAACATCAACCACCTCCACCATATCCACAATATCCATCCTCTCTATTACCGTATATTTTATATCCATGACAATTTTTACCATTGTCATTATTCCATTCATATCATCAACCATCCACTTCAACATATCCACCAAGGGTAGTTGCAATGCCTAATAAATTATTACCTACCAAGGTGCTCAAATTATATATAATAATGAGATTTTAATGATCCCTTTACATTCCATCGACACTCACCTCACTACTTGCATTTCATTTTGTTTATAAGCATCTTATAACAACCCTCTCCTTATTATTAGCGAGTTTTTAAAATTCTAGTAGCACATGAGTAAGTATGCTTTCACATACAAATTTTTTATTTGTAGTCACCCTGAATCTGACATCACTTCCTCCTAATTAAATAAATATATTTATTTATTTAATTTACCCATTCTTCCCCTTTTAATTAATTAAATACATTTATTTAATTAATTAATCTATTTTCCTCTTATAATTAATTAAATATTTCATTTAATTAATTATATCATTGTCTAAAACTATAGTTATTCTGACCCGAACGGGTGGCGTAGTTGGTTGAAGGCTTTGGGTTTGTCCCATGTAGGTCCTGAGATTGATTCTCTCTCTTAGATGATAATGGTTAGGTTCGTGTCGAGTGTGGTTTTATCCCCCAGAGGACTAGTCTCGCCTCAGCTTGCCTCCTCATCACCCAAAACCTGACAAAAAAAGTAAGACCAAGGCAAGGGTGGTTGAGTTCGCTGGGTTGAGTCGCAAGGCCTACGCGATTTAAACGCATGGTCTGGGGATACCTTTGAGTTACCAAATTAAAAAAAACTATAGTTCTTCTAATCAATTAAATAATTCCTATTGTTTAATTGATCCCATTAAAATCCCCTATGCTTCTAATCCCAATTGTGCTAATTAATCCTTGATTAATTAACTCACTGACCCCTATTATCCCATTCTCCAACTATTAACTGCACCTAAGTTAATAAACCCATGGTTTATTAACTCTACCCATCCTATTAAGCTAATTAATAATTAATTAGCCACCCTAACCCCTATCATTACCATTATTTTCTAATTTTAAATTCATCCTCAACCCCCTAATCTTATCTCGTTAATGCAACCAATCCCACCTACCTCCACTATCTTACACATAGCCTCCAAAATTAAATAACCTGTCATCCCAATGTGTGCTCACACATGTGTGAACACGCCTCACCCTTCTCCATGCACCTAATTGTGACACTTTTCACAATGCTAATAAGCCACACTTCTTGATCCATGTATCACTTTCCAAATCAATCCTCAATAAACCGATGGTTTATTAACTCTACCCATCCTGTTAAGCTAATTAATCATTAATTATCCATCCTAACCCCTATCATTACCATTATTTTCTAATTTTAAATTCATCCTCAACCCCCTAATCTTATCTCGTTAATACAACCAGTCCAACCTACCTCCACTATCTTACACATAGCCTCCAAAATTAAATAACTTGTCATCCCAATGTGTGCTCACACATGTGTGAGCATGCATCGCCCTTCTCCATGCACCTGATTGTGACACTTGTCACAATGCTAATAAGCCACACCCCTTGATCCATGCATCACATTCCTAATCAATCTTAGCCCTCCATTTTACCCTCCAATTTTCTATAAATTGGGCCTCCATCTCCTCATTTCAACATCTTGAATTGTGCTAATATTATGTTGTTGCAATTGTGAGCAATCCACATTCAACACTTAGAGAAAATCAAACAAGACTTGGGTGCATCTTGAGCTCAATCAAGGAGGGTCATCAAAGGTATAACATTTTTTTTTGCTTTTATGTTTTTTGCCTTATATTTTTTATGCTTTTGGTGTAATTTATAACCCTTCACATTTGGCATGCTCGGTGCGACCCACATCCCTACTAACATTTGTTGTTAAATTGTGTGATTTCAAAGTTTTTAGGTTCAGATATTGTAGAATCACGCCTCTGCAATGACATTCGGTACCTCTGTCGCGACCTGCGGTGCCTCTGTCATGCTCGTGACCAATCCTACAGTATCTGTGCAATGAATTTTCCCGCTTGCATTCCCAATTTCGGTGCCTGCATTCTCAGGGTTTGAATTGTTTTGCTAACGAGTTTCATGCCTTGCAAGGTTTCTTTAGCATCATGATATTGTATTTGGTTCTCTAATAGTGTTTTAAGCTTCTATTGTAATTGTTACTAAGTATTATAGTTGATTTCTCTTTTCTATTTTTGCTACAACTACAACTCACACTAAGAGGACAAGATAAAAAGAACAACAATCTAAAACCAACCTAAAAATTTACCAAGGCTAAGCAAGATCACTAGAAATCACATAACATTTGATTTTGGGCTTTTAAAATTTACCTAAAGGTCAAAGAACTCACATCTTTTTCCATTTTTTCTACTTGTTGGGTTGTGCCTGGTTTTCAACGCCAGCACAGAAGTCTACTACGCCTGTGTCGCAACTCGCGACGCCTTTGTTGCGATTCCTACAAAGTGACTTGTTGCACCCCTGTCCTAGGAAACGATGCCCCTGTTTTAGCTAGGATAAGGTAGTTTAATTAGCATTAAATCAATTCTCATTTTTTCATCATTCTCCATTTGGGAAAATATCAATATTTCATATCTTTCGGCTAGCGGCCTTACTTTTTTGCATCATTTTAACCATAAATTGCAGTAGCAAGGTTTTCAAATGTAGGTGTTATTTTGTTCACATTTCAACGCTTCCATTTAGGGTGGTTAAGTTAAATCATTTTTGTGGAATTTAGGAATTTCTTGGTGTGTCTATTAATCAAGCATTTGAAAAGAAAATAGTATTTTGTACATCTTAATAAAAAATAGGTATTTTATCAATAATTAGGCTTAATTTTTGTTATTGATTTTAAGCTACCGCATGCACCATTTTGTGTATTTCAACGCTTTTGTTTTCAGTGTTAAAATCTTTATTTTTATGTTTCTGCACTTCCATATTTGTACTCTACAAAACTACAACTCTGTTTTGTTTTGTATTTTTTGAGCTAACGCTTGAACTAACGAGTGGTGCAGTTGTTTGATTGCTAGAGACAAATTTTATAAACTACTAATCTATGGTTTTGTAGGATGTTTGACCAAGACTTTTTGTTTTTCACTAATTTAGGCACTAAATTAGAGTATTGGGTTAATTAACTTTGTTTTCTGTGTTTGGAAGGGTGCAATAGTCATATGCTCTCCCCTCACACCTAGTGTGATCTTGGGGATTAGAAATCTTTGCATCTCTTCATTTTGTTTAGATTAATGTTTTAAGTAAACATAAGGTTGCTAGCTTGTGTTTATGCTCTTCCCTCACACTTCGTGCGATCTTGGGGATAAAAAACACCTAGTATACCTTTCCCTCTAGGATCCTTGCCTAAGAATTTCATCACCCTAGGGGATGATCTCAACCATGCGTACTAGCGGGTATATAAAGGGGGAGAACTAAAGTTGTACCCCAATCTAGTTGTGTCATAATTGGAAGAGCTTTGATTGCTTAGGGTGATTCCAAGCTAGGAGTGAAGGGTTGGTCTGAGCTCTCAGTGCCTCACTGAAGCTCTTGATCCATGCTTGTGATGGACTAGTGTTCATGGTTTGAGCCTCATGTACCTTGTGTATATCGAGGACTCCCTAGAAAAACATTGTAAACTTAGAAAGCAATTGAATGTAGGCTAGTGTGGTGCAAGGGATGTGGATCGTACCTTGAAGTTACTCACCACGTACTCCATTAGGTTGAGATAGAAATCCTCGTGGTTAACTACGATATTTCCCAAGGAGAGAGAAAAGGTGAAGCTGTGGCATTCATTGACGACCTTGTGCCACTAGATCTCTACCTATCTGCCTTCGCGAGAAAGGGTGCTCCAAAGAACCACCCAAATATCAAGGAGTATTAACCCAAGCTTGATTGGGTGGTGGGACCACATTAATATATAAACCTACTTGATCTTAGGGATTGTAATCAAGTGATTGAAGTATCTTTTTGTGTGAAACCTGTGAAGACGAATCAACCAAAGGGCTGAGGATTTGGCTATACCCTTTGAAAACAACAAAAACTTCCAAATTTAGCTAATGTATTTTATTGTTTGTCAAATCTCTTGCCAAAATATCCAAGACTGTAGTATTGCACCTAAGATCAAACTTGTTGCACCTCCGTCAAAATTTGTTGCGCCTAATATTTTGTGCCTTTGTAAAAAATGTTGAGCCTACATTTTCCTAAAACTGCACCTATGTTTTGTCATAGAATCTAAGTCTTTAATTCTGACCTCCTAGGGCTCCCTGGTTTAGTCTGACATATTCTGCAACTCTACCATCCTCTGATCATCAACCACCCCATCCTGACATCTAAAAAATTTCCATTATCAATTCCCCACCCTCCCCATCATTCAAAATTTCCCATTTGGACTTAGGGAAAACCTTATAATCACTCATGATTTTTGGACTTAGTATCATCCCTTATTTTTCTTCACATCATCATCTTGCCCATCCCATTAACCATCATCATCCAAATCTAACCTTAGGATACATCCTTTAAAATTCATCATCTATCATCAAACCAAATTTGTCATTAGGAGTTAATCTAGATCCCACATCCTTGCTAAGGGTAGCTTAAGAACTTGCCTATCTTAAGTTACATCCTTGGTTAGACCATCCTTTTGTTGGATAATTATCTTATGGGGTGGCTCCCTTTTTCTAATTTTTTCAAAATCATCTCCATCTACCCTTGCTTAGGAACTTACCTATCCTAAGTAAGCAAATCCTAAATCATCCATCCTAAGGATCTAGGTTACAACTTTTGATCACAACCTTTGGTTGATTGCCATCAATTTAATCCAATCATCCCAATCTTATCATAACAATTCAATCAAACTATCCTTAATTACATCATCAAATCAATCACCCCAAACCCAATCCTTTAAATCAATCCTAAGGACATCTTAATACACAATCTTTACCACCCCTTTTTTATCATAAATCCAAGTCCAAACATAGTCCAAAATCCAACACCCTTAATCTCTTAAAGAATCCTTCCTTTGCATGCAAATCACTAGATCACAAGCAAAGAAATGAATGGATTCTCAAGGAGAGGCCTTTTTCAACAACACCTCGTCTCAACCACCAACCCCCCATGATGACATGGTAGATGCTCCAGAAGAATCCTCTCGACTAAGGGAATTCGTTAATAATCCCTACAACCAATAAATGATGGAGAAAATTATTCTCCTTGACAAAGACCACCTTGTCCTTAGCCTCATAGCATAAGGAGCTAAAATACCTTCCATTGCTAACATCATGCAAGCAAGGGGTAGTGATCCTTCAAACAATCCCTCATCATCCAATAATTTCTTTGATCATCTTGTTGGTCCATATCTTAACACCAATATCCCCTCTTTCACCAACACAAACGTACCTCTCTCCACAAATATAACACAACCCCTCAGTAATATACCCCCACTTACATCACATTTAAGGGTTACTATCCCCCCAATGCTAATATCACTTATGCCCCTTCCAACCCAACCATACCCACACAACATCTCCCCACTTCATCTATCCATGCCAATTACATCACCTCACAAACTATATCCCAACCCCTTAACAATAACATACCTCCCCCACCCCTAATAATTCATCAAACCACAATCCTCAACAACAAGTCATCCATAACCAACTTCCACATAATACATTCACATCTAACCCCCAAATCAACACCACCAACATTCATACCCAAACCCAACATAACAATCATACACCCCCACCTCCTCACAATCCCCCACATATCAACAATCAAGTCCCAACCCCTAATCATCAACAATATAAACTTAACATTAATAATCCCCCATCAACACCCTCCTATCAATATACGTATAACCAACCACCCCAAAATCCTTCCCAAAATTACCTTGCCGAAGAGTTGCAAAAAATGAAAGACATGATCCAAGGAATCCAAAGTGGTCAAACCAAGAAGACCTTTAGGTATGAAGACATATGTCCTTATCCATTTTACCAATCTATACTAGCAATCCCCTTCCCTAAGGACTATGAGATCCCAAAATTTGACAAGTACAAAGGGAAGAGTAACCCCATCAAACACTTGAAAGACTTTAGAGTCCAATGCCAAGAAGTGGCCTACAATGATATATACCTCATGAGGTTATTTCCTAAGAGCCTTAGTGGTACAACCTTGGAATGGTTTACACAATTACCCCATGGATCCATTAAGTGCTTTGCAGATTTAGCTAAACAATTTGTAACATATTTTTCATATAGCATTGGCCAAGAAATAACTTTGGCTAAGTTATGCACAACAAAACAAAACAATGGGGAAAGTTTTTTTGCATTCCTTTAACAATGGAGAAACCTTGCAAGTAGATTCCCCCTACAAGTACCAGAAAAACAAATGGTTAACATTTTCATTGAAAATTTACACTCTAAAATTGCTCTACACTTAAGACTACAATGTGTTACAACATTTGACGAAGTCATTGAAAAAGGGTTAACTATTGAAAAAGCTTTAATTGCAGAAGGGGTAATCAAAATCTATAAGGACCAAAAAGATAATAACCAAACTTCCCATGACAAACCTAAGTATTGGTACAAAAATAAAAAATATTGTAAATGATGGAGTAACTGATAGTAAATGTGTTCAAAACATACAAAACACATCATCTCACAACACACAACAACAAGGTGTCTACAAAACCATAACCATTCCCCAAGGAAAAGGAAAGCAAAATAATAACCAATCCAAATGTAAATACACTCCTTTAGGGGAACCTCTTGATGTCATATTCCATAGATTGGCACAAGAAAACATGAAAAAATTCCCTATCACTACATCTCTTGATGAAAGTAAACTAAAACCTGAATGGTATAGGGAAGATGAATATTGTGAATACCACCGCATTAAAGGACATAACACTATCAAATGTATGAGGCTAAAGAATTATATCCAAGACCTCATCGATTAGGGAGAAATTAAAATTCAAAATTAAAACTCCCCAAATGAGCAACTAGGAATCTACACATATCCCTTTCCACAACATAATGATGGCCAACACTCATATATTAATGTTTCATATACATATACCAATAATTCTAACTCATCTGCACATGACACCATCATCGACTGAATTGAACAATGCAACACAATAACCATAAAAGAACTCGATTGCACCGTCACCACTCGCCATGGCTGAGTGACACTACAAGGATCATCATCCTCCTCATCCACTCCATCCAACACTAATAAATATAATATCATTGAACACCTTGGAAAAAACCCATCTAAAATTTTCATCTTAGAACTCCTTCGTACTTCACCCATTCATAAAGAAGCACTCAAGAAATCCCTTCAAGAATCCCGAGTACAAAGTGACATTAATGTTAACCAATTCCAAGCCATAATTGGACACCTCTCGTCCTCGCACCAACTATCATTTACAAATAAATACCTTCATACGAAAACACCTCATAATAAACCATTACACATTGAGGCCATTGTTCATAAGAATAGCATCAAAAGGGTCCTAATCGATGGTGGATCCGGTCTAAATCTATGTACATTAAAATTAATAAAACAATTGGGCTATTTAGATGATGTCATTGACCCCCATAAAAAGATAACTATAAAAGCATATGATGATGCAGAAAGGCAATCAGAAGGTACCATCAAACTGCCTGTTCAAGTTGGACCGACCATTATGGATACAACATGTCACATACTTGACCTTGACCTACCATATAACATTCTCCCCGGAAGACCTTGGATACATGACATGCAAGTCGTCCCTTCCACCTATCACCAATGCTTAAAATTCTCTCATAACAAAATAGAAATTACCAGACCCGCCGACCCACAACCCTTCCAATATTGTAAAGTGTTGGAAGGAAAGTACAAAAGCTATCACCATTGCCCTACCAATGATGAATCCTCTACTTCATCCACCTACGTTCATCCATTTTCACTACAACCGTCATCCACACCACCCTCCATTTTTGAGGATAAGGTCAAGATAACCGACAAAGGATGTAGAGAATATAGAATCCAAAATCCCTTTTTCATAGGGAAAATCCATACATCTTCATGCTCATATGGCCGAACACTCATCTTGAAACCAAAATAAACCTTCAAAAATTTCAATAAATGGGGATTATTGGACAAAGAAGACTTGGGCCTAGAAATGGATGTTTCAACTTGGTTATACAAAGAGGAAAATGAGCTTCCTGCCTTGGAAATCCATAGATATCCTAAAGGACGTGACTTATGCAAAAAATAGGGCTATAAAGGAAAAGGATTGGGGGCACAAGAACAAGGAATCATGGAGCCCATTCAACTTCAAAAATATAAAGTCCATCAAGGACTTGGCTTCTTGGCCATTGATTTGGTAACCATAAAACCCTAGTGTTCTCATAATAAAGGTGGAAATAATTCTACTAATAAGAACTCTCAGGAGGAAGCCATCGAGGAATCCTTTCACACCATCACTAAACTTTTTGACACTGATCACGTATTCACCATTTCACCCTCTCTTGACCTCCAACTCGTATAACCTGAATTAATTGATTGGGACAAACAAGGACCTCCAACCTTGGACACATTTCAAAATGATGAAGCAATTGCAGAAATTATGGGAGTCTGAGAACACATCCCATTAGGAGATCACAAGCAGGGTAACCAAATCACACTACACAAAGATTCCTACTTTGGAGAAAAAATCATGTGCCTCAATCACAAAAACAAAAAAGATAAAAATAAGAAAGAAATATCCCTTCATGAAAACCTTGATGAGGTACTTTTGGATTGCTAAAAAGTAAAAATAAAAGACTTGAATCCTTTGATGAAAACCTCTCTGAGGCGTTGGGGGATGGGAAACATGATTCGATCCCCAACTATGAGGAGACATCTATTGTAGTGATTGAAGACATCACGAACATCAATTTGGGAAAAAATGAGGAACCTAAAATTACCTACATGGCCAAAGAGCTAGAAAAGACACTTAATGAAAAGCTAGGAAGTTCCTCAAAAGAAGATCCATTAACTTTGCTTGGACCTACAAGGATATGCCAGGAATGGATTCATCTCTCGTAGTACATCATTTGGTATTTTATCCAGATGCAAAACCTATCAAGCAAAAGTTACGTAAAATGCATCCGCAAATAGCTCTCTTGGTAAAAGAACTATAGAAACTCTTGGAAGCTAGATTTACAAACCTATGGATTATCCTAAATGGGTTTCCAATATACATTGTACCTGTTGCAAAACCTATTGGAGGCATCCACATATGTACAAATTTTAGAGACCTCAATAAAGCATGTCCAAAAGACGAATTTCCATTACCCAACATAGATATGATTGTATACCTTACTGTTGGACATGAAATGTCATCCCTCGTGGATGGATTTTTAGGCTATAACCAAATCCACATTGCCGAAGAGGATCAACATAAAACATCATAACTCCACGGGGAACCTTTTGTTATCAAGTCATGCCCTTTGGACTTAAAAATACAAGAGCAACATATCAAAGAGAAATGACTATCAACTTCCATGACATGCTGCATGACATCATGGAAGACTATGTGGATGATCTCCTAGGAAAATAAAAAACAAAAGATGGACACATTGAAGTACTTGAAAAATATTTGATCAACTGGAAAAGTATCAACTACACCTTAATCCCAAGAAATGTGTATTTGGAGTTTCATCTGGAAAGCTATTGGGGTTTATTGTTTCCCATCAAGGAATTGAAGCAGATCCAACAAAAATAAAAGCAATAAGAGAAATGCCTACACCAAGGAACATCAAACAACTCATAAGTTTGCAAGGAAAGGTACAAGAACTCTGAAGATTCATCACTCAGTTGGCTGATAAATGTCAACCTTTTTTCCCACCTACTCCACAAAAATATCATGTTCAAATGGGATGATATTGTCAACAAGCATTCAAACAACTAAAAGACTATCTTGAAACACCACCAGTCCTAGTACTGCCACAAGCAGAAAAACCACTCCTCTTGTATATATCAGCTACTCAAGTAGCACTGGGGGCATTGTTAGCTCAACACGATGACAAGGGGAAAGAAAGAGCCATATACTACATATCTCACACATTAGCTGGCAGTGAGTTGAACTACACATCAATAGAAAGAGTATGTTTGGTTGTGGTCTTTTGTGCTAAGAAATTGTGACATTATATGCTCAATCATAAAACTCAACTCAACTCAAAGGTTGATCCATTAAAGTACCTACTTTCAAGAGCAACATTCCAAGGACAAGTAGCTAAATGGATCATGATCCTTAGTGAATTTGACATCGAGTATGTAGACAAAAAAGCTATTAAAGGAAAAGTGGTTGCTAATTAGCTCACCAAAGCTCCATTATAGGATAGTCATCCACTGATGTCAGAATTCCCAAATGAACACATATTGACTACAAAAGAAGGAACATGGTGGAATCTATACTTTGATGGATCTTTCACGCAACATGGCTCAGGGGCAGGAATACTTTTTGTCACACCTCAAGGAGACTGTATCCGTAAGTCATACCGAATTGTTTTTCCTTGCATAAACAACATAGTAGAATATGAGGCATTGATAATAGGACTCAAGCTTGCCATCCAATGGAGGATTGCATAATTACAGGTATACGGTGACTCTCAATTAGTCATCAAACAAGTAAATGATGAATACCAGACAAAGGATAACAAAATTTTTCCCTACAAACACATGATGGATAGCTTCAAGGAGTTCTTCACAAAAATCTAGCTTGATCAAATTCCAAGGATAAACAACAAAGCAATAGATGCTATGGCTACCATTTGTTCCCTCGTTGATGTCCCACAAAATAAGAAACAATATGAGTTCCTCATAGAACAAATTTTGGTTTCTGCTTATGATATCCTTGAATCTGAAATGGTTGGTGACATCGTTGGCCCTGATTCACCATGGTATCAAGACATATATGAGTACCTATGCAACAAAACCATCCCACCTAACCTCTCAACCTCACAATGCCAATCCTTCATCCGAAAAACATCCTGCTTCACCATTCTCAGAGAAATTCTTTACCGCCACTCCTTTGATGGCACCCTCTTGAGATGTTTAGACTAAAAAGAATCTCAAACCACCCTAAATGAGGTACATCAAGGTATTTGTGGGGCCCACTCTAGTGGACCAGTGTTAGCTAAGAAATTGCTGCACACATGATATTATTGGCCTATAATGGAACAAGATGCTATCAATTTGGTAAAAGTGTGTAAACCTTGTCAACAACATGGCGACTTGATTCATGCACTATCACAAGAGTTGCAGCCTATTGTTACCACATGGCCTTTCTCACAATGGGGGTTAGACCTCAAACTGGCAAGATACATCCCATATCCTCAAATGGTCATAAATTCATAATCACTTCCACTTAATACTTCACTAAGTGGATCAAAGCCATACCTATGACCTACATTATAGGAAAATGGATTTCTAAATTCATACTCCATTACATCATTTGTCACTTTGGCATTCCCGCTTCCATAATCACAAATAATGGACGTCCCTTCAAAAACCAAGAAGTCTATAATTTGTGTGAACAATTCCACATCTAGCATCACTTTTCCACCCCATATTACCCACAAGGAAATGGCCAAGCCAAGGCCACAAACAAGACCATCTTAGGAATCCTAAAGAAAATGGTCAATGAAACTAGTCATGATTGACACCTACAACTTAATCCCGCCCTATGGGCTTATCGTACTAGCATTTGCACACCTACTAGAGTTACTCCTTATTCCCTAGTATATGGTGTTGAATTTATCTTTCCAACAGAGGTCGAGTTCCCATCATTGAGAATCTCCTTACAACATCTCATTGATGATGAAGAATACCACATAGCACGCCTCCAACAGCTGGAGCTTCTAGATGAGAAATATTTAAATGCCCTCAATCATCTCAGAGCATATCAAAACAAGCTTCACAAATTGTACGACAAGAAGATTAATCCTAGAGAACTTGCCCTCGGAGATTTAGTCCTTAAGGAAAATCAACGAAACTACAGGAACGAGAAAAGAAGGGAAAGTTTGAACCCAATTGGCTAGGCCCTTATATTGTTACAAAAAAATATGGATCAAGGGCATATCAGTTAGCTACCATGGAAGGAGAACCACTGGAAGAGCCAATGAATATTATTCACCTCAAAAAATTCTTTGCATGAGAACAAAAAAAAAATACAAAAATACAAAAAAATAAAAATAAATAAAAAAAGCAAAAAAATAGTAAAGAGAAATACTTCGTCCAATGGTGAAAACCACTTTGTGGCGCCTTGGGAAAGTACCATGGTGAAAACTTGGTAAAAATGTGGCATGTGTAGAGACACGCCCACCATCTATTAGGTCACTTTTTCCCCCATCCACAATAAATCCATCCATAATAAGTTTATCCACACACCCCACCAACTATAGCTTGGAATATACCCATCTACCAACCTCCGATTTAATAACGAGATAGCTTTTTATACTGTGATCCCGAACCCATCATACACCCATTTCACCTCCTTTATGTCACTCGGCTACACACTTCCATAATAAGTAGATAGCTTACATAAATATCACCATCACACGCCACCTGTACCTACTGTAAATTTCACATGGTTATTTTACTGTTGGATTACTTTTGGATGAAAATTGACTACCCTAACACCACACAATCAGTACAACACATGAATTTATAGTTGGCACAAAGTGATTTGCACTCCTAGGCATACCATACACATAACCCATCATACCCATGAATTTTATACGATGGTGTTTGTATAAGACATGAATTGGCCATAAATACTTTCACATTCCTCCTCTAGTCCACTCCATCAGCCCACCTTGTCATGTGTAGTGGGAAGCAGTCTTCAATCAACCTAGTTGCTCGTTCATCCATCTCGTAATAACACTCCATCCCATAATAAAATATCACTCATAATAAAACCCCCTCATCCCAAAGGTACCACTCACCTCATTCTGAGATAAACAACACAAAGACAAACAACATGCATGTCTGCATAGAGCCCTAATGCTAAACTACCATCATAATCCTCAAAATCATCTCACCACTTCCCTTGCCTCCCATCGTAATTCACCCCATCTTTTCCT
>VDFB02134767.1:0-10396 GCA_007258455.2 Sequoia sempervirens | reverse complement strand
TAACACATAAATATAAATATATTAAAATAAACATGTAAAAACAATATAAAATAATAATCATTGAAATATACATTAAAGTTTAAACAAGAAACCTTTAAATAAAATATATTAACAGCAAATAATATACTAACAACATCGAATATATAATAAAGTGGGCATAATAATTTACAAGCAGCGGTCAATATAACAACAACCATGTTTAAGAGGAAGGTGCGATCACCACATGAAAAAGATACGTCACTCCAAGGGGTGCAAATAAATCCAAAAAGCATGAGCCATGTCCTTTGATAAATGGATGTGTCTTTTGGGGCAGATCAGACCATACATAAAGGCAGTTACTTACAAACAAGAAGAAATCGAATTGAATGGAGTGGAATGGAATGGAAGGAAGGAGGAATAAGGCGAAGCATCTAGGAATATATTCTGAACATGGAATCTGCAGAATCAAACAGCAGTAAGGAGTTGAGAATTATAGGATAGGTAAGTGGTAAGTGTTTTCTGAACTTCAATGATTAGTTGGTAAATGTATTAAGGATCTAAATAAGGACTTTAGTAAATATTTCATGTAATCAAATAATCAGTTAATAAACACATTAAAGATTTAGTTAAGAACATTTAACAAGTGTCTTATGAATTAAAATAATAATTTGTTTAATGCAAATGAAATCAGATATGGATTAAGGTAACAGTTTATACACATAAGTAACTAGTCTAGTGGTGCTTGACATATATATTTAATATATGTATATGCTAAATATAAATGTGTCAAATCTAATATGTTTACTGTTGATAAATATATTTATGTAAATATATATATATAGAGAGAGAAAGAGATCGGGTTCTATGAAATCTGTTAATAGTGATCTGCATACGAATATGTCAGTTTGATTTGATATAACAGAAAGCATTAAATGTATATTTTCAATTAGTAATGATTAATCTATATATACATAATAGTGTCAATGAATAAGAAATAAATATAAATAATATAGATAATATGTAAATAAGTATATAAATATAAATAGTATATAACCACATACTGATTTATGATAATATGCAATAAGTATAATGAAATAGTATCTATGCTGGGTTAGGGTGAGTGTTGTAAGCCTAGACCTAATTGATAATAGTTATACATATATATATGTATTATATTCAATTATGTAATAATGATTAATTCGTAACTTCAAAGAACTAGATTATGATTTCAAGCTTATGTTAATTAAAGGTAGCAATTATTGCACCTTATAAGTAATAACGACTCTATACATTCATTATGATGGTAAATGATATAATATTCCATCTATGGGATCCTGAAAGATATTTTATACATTATAGAAGAATCATTCATAGTGAGTGATAAGGAGGAAACGAATAATCCTTTGATAAGAAGGAAATATTTAGATCATCTTGATCTTATTAGATGTTATTATTGAAATTATTGATCCCTAATGTTTCTAATGTCTCTTTGAGGAACACCTTGAATGCAAGATTCAGGTTTAAGTATTTCCACTAGAAAGGGGTCATTACATACTACCAGTCCTGCGAATCAGCCTATGAAGGCTTTTGATGAGGTTGTTCGTCTTCCTCTTGGTTCCCCTGATGGGAGGGTTTCAGAGCATTCTGACTCTGAAGATGAGGTGTCTACCAGTCATGATCTAGCACCACCTGATTTTCCTTAGGACTCACATTCCGATGACTTTGTTCCCGAAATCCCAGGAGATGTTGTTTCTCCTATTTCAGATGGTGGTACTTTTACTCATCGGCCTAAGTGGTGGCTCAAAACTATCGAAGATCTTCATGATGATGAACTCATTGAGGGAAAATCATCTCGTAGAAAGAGAAAGCAGCAAAACATAGTCAATTTTGCTCTTATGGCCAACATTCACAGCATCTATGAGCCTCAGACATATTCAGAGGCTAAAGGAATTCCAGAGTGGGAAAAGGCTATGCAGACAGAATACCATAGTCTTCTGAAGAATCACACTTGGGTTCTTTCTGATCTTCCTCGTGGGAAGAAACCTATCGATTGCAAATGGGTTTATAAGGTCAAGTATCATGCAGATGGTACTTTGGATAAATACAAGGCCAAATTAGTTGCTCGGGGATTCACATAGTGGGAGGGCATTGATTATGAGGAGACCTTTGCTCCTACTGCCAAGATGAGCATAATTCGTCTTCTTCTCGCTCTTGCAGTTCAGTTTGGATGGACGGTTCATCAAATGGATGTCAAGAGTGTCTTCCTCAACAGTGAGTTGCAGGAAGAAGTCTACATGACATAGCCTCCTGGTTTCAAGGTTGTTGGCAAAGAGCATCAGGTATGTAGCCTCGTGAAAGCACTCTATGGACTGAAACAAGCTCCCTGTGCATGGTACATCAAAATTGATCAGTACTTGGTTGATCATGGTTTTCAGCGTAGCCCTTCTCACAGTAATTTGTATGTCAAGCACTCTGGGGATGATATTTTGTTTCTTGTTATCTATGTTGATGACTTGATCATTACTGGTAATTCAACACATTTGATTGCAGCAATCAAACAGGATTTGTGTCAGGCTTTTGACATGACAGATTTGGGGCTTCTCCATTACTATTTGGGTATTGAGGTTTGGCAGACAACTAATAGTATTTTTATCTCTCAGTCTAAATATGCTCGAAGTCTGCTTGACAAATTTCGCATGTAGGATTGCAAACCTGCCTCCACACCTATGGAGAAGGGGTTGAAGTTGTCAGCCAACTCTAATTCACCTTCGGTCGATGAAACAACATTCAAGCAACTAGCGGGTAGTCCCATCTACCTCACTGCCACTAGACTTGACATCAGTTTTGCAGTGAGCTACATTTCTCGCTTCATGATACCTCCAAAAGCTGATCATTGGATTGCAACGAAGCAAGTGCTGAGATATGTTAAGGGCACTTCCGATTATGGCATTTTGTATGGCAGATGCAAGGATCCAAAGCTGATTGGTTATACAGACTCCGATTGGGCAAGTTCAGTGGATGACAGAAAGTCCACTTTTGGGTGTGTATTTAATTTGGGTACAGGTGTTGTAACATGGACCAACAAGAAGTAGTGGGCAATGGCTCTTTCCTCGATTGAAGTAGAGTATCGAGAAATAGTTAAGGCAGCATGTGAGGCAGTTGTTAGAATTGTGAAACAAGCACAAAACCATGAGCCACAAGATCAAACAACAAACAAGTACACCTTCCATGCAAGAGATTTGTAAACAAGAATTGCTATATTCAACAACAAGGAAAAGTTACAGAAGAAGATTTCAACAAAGATGAAAGCCATGATATTTCCCGTGAATAATATCTGAGAGATATTTAAAAAGAGGGTTGAATGCTTATAAGAGAAAAGCCCTAAATGAGAAAAGAATCAGATCATGACAAGTGTTAACATCACATGAGATGAGACATGATGATCTAATAATAATGAAATATTCCAAGCCAATTTTTTCAATTTTTCAATTACAATAAGCAGAGCAATACACAATCGTTAGGGTTAGCACTTAAACCAAACGATGCGGAATTCAACTCTAACTAAGAATGTACACCAGGATCCCAAGTTGGGCAAGGTGTGAACATATGGTCAGAGGATCTCAATGCAATGCTGAATAGGAACTCTAACCAAGAATGCATCGGATGACGACGAGCATATGGTCAGAGGGTCTTAATTGAAATGCTGATACAAAGAACTCTAACCAAGAATGCGTCGGAGAACGACGAGCATGTGGTCAGAGGATCCCTACCAACTAATATGCTGAAAGTAAACTCAACACCAAGTATGTGCTACCCAATTCCAGAATGGAAATGAGGCGACCATATGGCGGAGATATAAAGAAATACAAATGCAACTTCAGAATGTAAAGTAAGATTAAGAGAAATGCTGACAGTAGTACTGTTCAACTTACAATGAAATATAGAATGCCTGCAAGATCAAGGATTAGAGCTCTTCAAATTGCTGCAACAACAAAGGTGTCTTTCACAAACCCTTTAATGACTTCCTAACACCAATACATGAAGAAAATGCAGATTTCTCAAATCTGATATGACAGACCAGCAGCTTAATATGCACAACCAGCACCCCTTAGACTCACTAAAATGCACTTTTCTCACTCATTACTAACTCTATTGACTTGAAATCAAATGCATAGCACCCTTCAGAAGAAGGCGACCAAGCTTGGACCACAAAACCTCACCAAAACCTTAACCCTTTTTTTTGACACAAATCCCAAGAACATCAAATGGTACGGCCCTACAAGAGGGGCGATTTTCTTCTATTAAATTCAAAGCTTCATCAAAAAATCTGAGACTTGTCAAATAGGGGCACCCTTACCAAGGAAACACATTGGGTCAATACCCAGAAGAAGATTAATTTTATTTTCAAATCTGCAATTGAAACTCACTTACAGCCAAGATAATTAGCAACTCCAGAAAATTACTAATATGCAAGAAACAACACTATAAAAGCAAACCCAAGCTACAATGCAAACCTCACTACAAAATCCTCAGAATAACAAGCAAACTTCTCCACTAGATGCTATCTCTCAAGCACGAATTCGAGCCAAGCTAGGAGGCATTCATTCCTTGAAGCAATCCCAGCACCATTCCGGCAACATAACAATACTTCAGACATAAGATACTGAAATGAAGACCCAAGGCTCCCTTTTATAATTTTGAGAAGACACCTCTAGAAGCTTCCAGAAGGTGCACCCCACTTCCCAAGATGCTTTTAGGGTTTTGACTTGACCAAGTCTCCCTTCAAGATGGCGTCCTTTTTCATAAAAGCAATTTTCTTTTAATTTAAAATTATCTTCTCTCCAAAAGTTGGCGTCCCACCTCCAAGAGCAGTATTTGACTTTAGAAATATTAAAACTTTCTCTGATGATGCGTCCACCCATGAGGTCCCCCTTTTCAGAACAACTTAAAGTCATGAAGCTAGGCCAAGGGGTTATAATATTATAATATAACATTATTTTAATTAAAATACTTATCTCTCCAGAAAATGCATCAAAAGGCCAGAACAATATTACCAACTGAACTGTTAGAAGAGGAAAGCCTGCTGAGCTAATGCTGACTAGACCACTGCTAAAAATAGACTTTACTAAAAATAGTAAATTCAAGAAGTTGCTCAGAATGCAATGCATGCGACACCATTGCGAAGCTTTCTGAAAAACCCAGAAAGAATCCGCAATCCAAAATCCCAAACTCCGAGATGTAGCCGTCATAACTTACTAAAAATAGTAAGTTCAAAAAGTTTGCCCGACGCAGTTGCATGTCATACCTCTGCGAAGCTCTCTGAAAACCCAAAAGGAATCTAGAATCCAAACAGCCAAATTCCGACAAGCAAAACCCTGAATCTTCAAGAGAACCCACCAAACAGTCGGAAACCCTAATTCTGCTTCTGACTAGTTGACAGCACCCCAGGGATAGGCCATCAATCACTGAAAAGTGCAGTCCTAAAAATGGGGACATTACAAATAACTCAACTAATAAAGCATTCCTAAGTTTAGCTAAAGCATGTGAGAATAAATTAAACTAATAATCAATTAAAGATTAATTAATTATTAGCTAATCTATGATAACTCTAACACCCCCTCTTAAGATGAACTTAGGGAGTAGCTAAAAACCCTAAATAGAATGCAAGATGGGTCCCGACAAACAAGGCCAAGTAAGGTACCCACGTACAAACAAAAGATCTCTATAATGTGGAGAAATAGAGAAAACTTCATGGGAAAAACTCTACTCCAAAAAGAGATGAAAGCCCAGTGAAGGACTGAAGAAGCCTCCAAACAAGGAACGATTGTCCCAAAAGATAGGAACAAAGAGATCACCATAGAAGCATGAAGAAGTTGCAAACACTGTCGAAAAAGGACTACAAAAATGCTGAAAGAAGAACCTTTGCTGTGATCAAGATCAAGAAGACAAGAATCTGTATGAGTGCCCCCAACGACACTACTCGAATCAAATGGCAAACAAAGGAAAACACCTGGTACTCGAAGATATAGATGGAAAAGGTACCAAAAGTCTGAAGAACTAATCATGAGAAAATGGAAGGTCGCCTCCAAAAATAGGAATGCAAGAGCATCCATATGGTAAGTGCTCCATCTCACCGAAATGCATGGGTAACCAGCTGCTACATCCGTCTAGTACATAGGAACAACTACTGTATATATAGCTCACTCCAACGTGAAACCAAGGAAGCATTAGCACCAACAGTAGAAACCCCCCCATAATGCTGAAAAGGGAGAGGTGTGACAGGTACACTGAAACTGAATGCCTGAAAGTAGTGCATGAAAAGGAACCAAGAGCATCTGAAGGTGCAAACATGAAAGTACAAGTTGATAGAAAGGATGTGAAAACAAAAGTCACATACGCATAAGAAAGGTATGAAGGCAAACAAAGGCAAACATCAACCCCCATGGCACTTTATATCATAGTGAGTACAATAAGACACAAAGTGATGTGCAAGAATTCCAATACTACACATACAAAGCTAAGGCACTTTATCTCAGTGTATTTATAGATGATAAAAAACATGCAATGTGAGCCCATAATGTCCAAAAAAGACAACATGCTGAAAAAACAATTCTCTTACAGAAAATGAGGAAATTGATAGTACCATGATGAAGTACATGAAAAAACATGCACTTTAAAAAAAAACGACACCCAAAAATGTGTCCAGATGCAGAAGATATGGCCCGTCGAAGTCTTCAAAACGAGAACTGAACAACTACAGCATTGAGAAAACTAAATTCTGGAAAAAACCAGAAGTCAAAATTGGAAAATACCTGCACCACTGCGAAGAGCATGAAACTCCACCCCATTTCAAAAAAAATTGCATGCGAAAAAACCACCGTATGGCCGAGATATGGCCTTTGGAAGTTGAGGTGCAAAATTGAAAAGCCCAACGGAGAGGGGCTGAGTAGGGAAAAAAGGAAAACTCCTCCAAATTTGTCAAAAATACCTCCAGAAATAGAGGCCCGCCAAATATAGTGATGCTGGAAAAACTCCTCCAATTACAGTGCATTATATTGCATAAAAAAGCAAAATTTGGCCATTTTATTTTAAAGTGAAAAAATGCCAAAAAAAACTATTACATTTTTTTAAATAAAAAAAACATATAAAAAAATATTGTTGCTTTTTTTATTTTTAAAAGAAAAAAAGCATTAAAAAAAACTTTATATATATATATTTTTTAAAAACATATATAAAAATATTAAAAAGAAATCATTAAAAAAGGAGAGCCTTGCACAAGTTTGCGTAGGTACAACCTGCGCAATACCCTGTGCAGGAACGATGCTTTTTGTCATGCACATGTCACAAGTAGGACCTTCTCCCTTGTACACTGATAATCAAGGGGTGCTCAAACTAGCCAAAAATCTAGTCTTCCATGAACGTACCAAGCATGTCGAGCTTCATTGTCACTACATTTGCAAGCTGGTAGAAGATGGATCAATTCAGCTACAATATGTTGCGACAGCGGATCAGACTGCAGATATTCTCACCAAGTCTTTGAGCCCGGATAAGTTTGTCAAATTGAAGGGGCAACTTGGTGTTGTTGATAGATTGACCATTAAGGGAGGGTGTTAGAATAATATCTCATATCTCATTTGTATAGTTATTGGTCTATGTATTTAGTTAGGTTAGATTTCTTTAAGTCTGTAGGTAGTTGGAGTAGGTGACTTCATTAATTTCTACAGTAACTTGTAATTTCTTTATAATGTATCCTCTTTTTCTGTTAATTGAATGCATGTTTTTACCATTCACAGAATTTAGGGCTTGTAGTGTCTTCTTTTTGTTTAAAATAATTCCATTTTGTTTATCACTGCAATTGTCCATTGTGTCAATTTCCTCTTGTTGCTTGCCAACCATTTGTAACAGACACAAAAGCTAGTTAGTTTCCATTAATGGGTTGTGCATTTGGGGCTTCCCTCGTATATTTTCCTTGAGTGCAGATTGCTTCTGCAATTTCATGCTCTACATCATTGAGATTGGAGTCAGTTTTTTTAGTGTTTTCCCTTTGTGGTGTTGCAGATTTCTGTGGACATCCATGCTCTTGAAAGGTTTGAAGTTTGAACAATAGATACTACATAATTTGGGTGCCATGGAGTAAGGTTTGGAACCAGCATGCAAATGGATTTTGTTAGAGGGCTAGAGGGGCTAGGGAGAGCCCCAGATGTGTTAGTGGGGTGTCACACATTAATATTGCAGCCAGGTTAGAAGTTTGCACTATCAAAGTTGGAAATTTAGCTCAGGGCAGACAATTGGAAGGCAGAATTGTAAGAGAGTGAGGATTTCTACTTCAACAAAGATATCAACATTCTGATTTAAGATAATTTCCATAGAAAGGAATTTACAAATTACCACAACAGTAGTAATAGAGGTAGGATCTTTTTCCTCTAGAGAATATATGACGGATGAGAAGACTAACTTTGTTTCCTCTTCATTGTGGGGTTTGTGTTATGCTCTGGCCTTCCATTCTGATGAACTTGAAACTCAGATGGATTATGTTCTCTTTGCTTTGTTCTAACTCTTCTATGAGATGTACTTATATTGCTTGTTCCTTGAGCTCCTTGTAAACTCCATAGTTGTACCAAAATCAAGATTTACCAAATATGGTAGTTGTGGAAAGTTATGCAAGAGGAAAGAAAATAGAAAGAGAGCATAATATAATAATTGGAGAGGAGTGGATGTAAGTTGTGTTGACGTGGTTTTTGAGACTGCACCAACACAGAACAAAGTCGCCCAACGGACGCTCTATTCTCTCTTGATCAAAGTATTCCGCACGCTAAGATTGCCAGAAAGTTCGTGCGTTCAACTCCAAGGTTCCTTTAGTGCGAATAGGCTCAGTTTGGCTTGATGTGATATTGCTGGTATGTCAAGGGGACTTATGTAGTTGTTCAGACTTCTCACAGTCAGCAGTTGATATGTAATTTGAAGGGGATTCTTACGTGTATGATTTGGCAATGTGTATTCTTTTCTAAAACTAACAAGAAGTATGCTGAAAGTAAAAGGGAAAGGGCCTAAGAAATTGGTACTCTATTCTAAATGCAAGGTATGTGGGGCTTCGTCTCAATAGACTTCAACCAGATTTCACCTAGCCTCCGTCGGACAGCCTCAGCAAAATCGGTGCAATCTTCAAAGGGGATAGCGAAAGGTATTCAAGTTACAGTTTAACATACGTACACCATCAGAACAACGCATATAAGTATGTAAGCCATAACCGAAGTCAAGCACAAGATAATGTCCAGTTGACCACGCAAGGCAGACTTATCATCAACAAGCCGCTAGTGGTATGGAATAAAATGAAGCTATCTCAATGAAACACCACACACCAAAGTAAGCTACTTGCATGAATTTAATCTACTTGGATACGAAAGGAAGAAGAAACCTTGCTAGCATTTCATGACAAGACAAATTCCATCATCAATGAAAAGATCTATTATCACAAAATGTGTTACACAACAGTCTCTTCAAAAGTTTTCAAAGGGAAAACTTTCTTTCTTCTCCAAATTATGCAAAATGCTCTACACTATCTAGCTCTACTCAACAATCTCTAGCTCTGATCTAATCTCTGATCTCTAATTTCTAATTCTAATCTGATGATTTACAAATGAGGGGGACTCCCCCTTTTATAGCTAGCCAAGTCCCAAAGGACGGCTAGGGTTACAATCAATAGAGGGGCCAGAATCGTGCCACCTCAGCCCTAACCCTGAAAACTGCCAGAATAGGGAGTGGTACATTAAATGAATGAAAGATTCCCACTCACTCCCAAAATAGCAAATGCAATAAATGCTCCATACTCAGTCTTCTAGAAGATCCTCGTCCAGTAGTGTGTTCCCATTAGCCTTCTCTCTGACTGCCAACTCAACAAATCTGCTAAGTACGGCCTCAACCTCCTCAACTGAAATAGATGGAACACAATCTAACTGAAACTCTAACACTGTAACTGAGTGCTCGTGCCTCGTACAAGATTTTCTCCAAGCAGCCAACGAGTCCTGCGTGTTCTGTATCAAAGTGGAGAATGTAGCGTTATTTTCTTATCTCGGACTCAAATACTTAGCTAAGATGGCCTCATACTCAACTCATCTATAATATTGGCCATAGCCTTGTGAATCCTGGCTGAATCCGTCTGTGCTGCATCGAAGAAGCCACGCCCTGTGATAGCCGAAGAATACCACCGAGAGAAATCATATCGGCCATTCGCCTGAATGACACCTCCATCAATCAGCAACTGCAATGGCACATGCCTCAACGCCTCAAGACGCTGGATCACCTTACTCTGATAGATAGAGGCATCGCCCCAAGCATGATCCACCGCGTCCATCCGTGTCAAAATAGAAGAGGCCCGCTGAAAAGCAAAGGATAGGTCCTCCATGAATTTCTCTGTCTC
>VDFB02134766.1:0-48925 GCA_007258455.2 Sequoia sempervirens | reverse complement strand
AGAGATTCTGACTGAATAAATGCAAATTTCTTGATTTATGGGAAAAACATTACCTAATATTCAGTAAACGCTTTAGAATTTTTAGAAATAAATAAGAGTGAAATATACATATAAAGTTTGACAATGGACCTTCTGCATAGTCATTACTGGCGTCATCTATTATGCATATGTGCCATTTAAAAAAATCCCATCCCACTCATGATCGTGAACAATTAGAGGGATAAAGGATGCTCCTGTCTCAAGTCTCTCGAGGATTGGCAAAGCTCTCCTTGTTACCCATGAACAGAAACCGATATCAACGCAGAAGTAATGCAACTTTTTATCCAGCCCACATGTCTTTACTAAAACAAAATGTTCATGCTAGCTGCAGTAGAACGTCACAGTTGTATCTGTCAAAAGGTTTTGAAATACACAATTTCATCATAACTCTTGGGCAAGCTTGATTGCAGAACAAATTAAGCATCTCCCAGACTATTATTATATGGTTGGTGATTAGTCTTGCTTTCATGAATGGTGATTTGCAGAGATGAGTTGGGCAAGGGAATGCTAAAGTTGTTTTAAAGGGAGAAAAAGAGAGGCACACACAGAGACTTGTATTTGACCTTTTATATATGGATTGATGCGTGCAAGTGCGCGAGAGAGATAGAGAGAGATGCACATGCACACTTGTCTTTGACCTTTAAGATTGGGATAGAGAGAGAGAGAGAGAGAGAGACATGTGCGCACACACATACACTCATGCATGCACATGTGCACTTGAATTTGGCCTTTATTGTCGGGATATACATAGAGAGAGAGAGAGAGATGTATCTCTTTAAAGATTACTTGAAGAAAATTCAGTACACCATATTGTAGAGAGAAAGGGAGGGAAATACAGAGACAAAGATGGGCACAACACACGCACACAAAGAGAGAGAGAAGGTACATGAAGTCAGTTTGATCTCCTGTTTTCATTTTGGTCTTTCTCACTCTTATGTAGTGACAAGTGATGGAGATTCCTTTCACTCTCAGTCTCTAGTCTTTTTGAATCTGTGGTTATGGAGGCAATTGGTCTTCTTAATTCTACAGCATATATCATATATGTATCTCTAACAAGACTAGATGTGGGACTCCTCTTTAGTCGACTTTCATTCATGATAAGACTGACAAACTTAATAGATCTTTAATGTGGAATAATTTGGGTACTTGGCTTTGCCTTGCTATTTTGAGTTTTTAGCTTTGTCCCCCACTTGGCCTGAAGTCTCTAAGAAAGTCTTTCAGGCCCAGAACAATTGGTATGAAGGATACACGAGTCAATTTCCAACCACTTTGTAGATCTCTGACAGAAATTTTGACAGGGAGACAAGAGTCCTTGACATTAAGGGACCTTTGAGCAGTAATGAACAGAGGGACGTCAGTATAAAACAGAGCAGAGAAGTAAATCCAGCAAGCAGGAAAATGGAAGAGGGGTGTTTGGAAGGTGCAGGCAGTGGATATCAGACATGGCATGAAGTCGAGCAGAACTGAAGCTCAAGGCATATGCCAGGGGGAAATTAAGCACTCCTGAGGAGTCTGCACCTTCAAGTAACTACAAAGCTTGTGGAAATGATCAGACAGTCAGTTTCTCTTAGATATCTGAGTAGCGATGAGCAGGATCTTATGGAACATCTAGGATTGCTTCCCCTAGCCAGGTTTCTAGCAATAAGTAGACCTCCTACACTGATTAAAAGTCTAATTCAATGCAATCCTTAGAAGGATTCCCAGAATTAAATAAGAAGCTTGATATTAAACCCCTAAACAGCTGTCAGTTTTTAATAGTGCATCGACTTAAGTGGAGTGTAATTTAGTATGGTACAGATATTAACATCTGGATTGGTGAAACCTTCCTTTTTTGCATCTGGGTTGGTGAAACCTTCCTTTATTAATCATACATGTACCATTTCCAGGACTGGAAAGAAAATGTCACATACTGCCGACAATGGAAACAAGAAATCAGAAGTGGCTGATAGCCAAAAAATATTCATCTTGAAAAAGATTACTAGATGGTGATCTGTTGTTTCATCCTAGAGATGCTAATCAAATTACTTCTGCTATCTTCCAACAAATTGTTTCTCCAGAAAAGGGAATAGTTGCAGCCATTGGAGGGGGCAATTCTTATAGCATCCCTGCCCTCTAGATGGAACCTACCAGCAAACTATAGAGTTTAGATCCCCATTCCCAATCTTCTCAAGAACCCATCAAAACAAAAAGTCTACCAGAGTCCAATTTGTTATGGCAAGCTGGCTTTGAATTTCAAAATAAGGAAATGGTACAAATTACAAGTTTATGCATAAACTTCTGCAGCATCAAAAGTCCTCAATAATGCAAACAAGTTTTCTCCTAAACTTACAATATTACTTGTTGTACCTCCCAGCCACTGAAATTCTATCACCATTGCCCAAGTGATAAGGTCACTGCACTCTATTTTTGTTGCCAAATATCATTAGAGCTTTGAAAGGCCATACTGAAAGCTTCTGTACAATATACTTAAAATGACTTTGATCTGAGAGCAAATTTCAATTTATCGAGTTTTTGGTTTCTCCCTCCCATCAGCTTGTAGAAAATTCAGCCTCGGAATAGATTTTTCTGTAGGATCTTTCTAGGGAAAGGAAGCCAACTTGCATTGAATAATCTACATGTAAGAGAAAATATTCAGGGAGAATCAGCAAGCAGAAAGTGTTTGGGCTTAAGTGATTTGAACGCAAATGATTTGTTACAACTTCATTTTTCTCCAACAGCACTGGGACTTTTTGCACTAGAAGGCATCTACACTAACAGTGTCGTAGACAGGACAAAATGCATCAGAGAGGACCATCAGAGCTACTAAGGACCAAACATTGACATATGCTCCATTACAAGGTGAAGGATGGAATGGAAATTGCTATAACTCTTATCCTGAATTCATTTGTTATTAAATTATAATGTCCCCTTTTGGGATATTCCTCAATTTTTGCCCTAAAACCACGATTCCTATCAAAATAAGAAATGCCATATATTTAAGAATAATGAAATTACCAATTAAATTGTCCTCTATAAGCTAAATCGTTGTTTAGGTCCTGCACACAATAATAGTCACTAGAAATTGACATTAAATCATAAGCCATGATAATATATATATATTACTAATCCTTAGTAAACATCATGATTTCCATGTACATCAGTCACATCAAAATCTAATTAAGGCAATAGCCTTTCCATTGTGGATTCTCATAATAATCTTATTAGGAATTCATTGAAACGCTTGCAAACTGCAGTCTCAAGGTTGGTCGCCCTTGTACTACGAGAGCATGGAAGGTGGATTGTTTACTCGCTACGTGGTAAAGTGAATTACAGAGTAAACGGAAATACAGAATAGCATTGATAGAATAAAATAATCACATGGTAAGTGCACAGAATAGATATATATTCATTCTTTAAGTGTAACAGCAATTACATTATAGCATCCAAATGTCTCCAGAACATAACATAGGTCCGACTACAATGGACAGAGTACATAAATAGGCGGCCAAGGTTGGTTGAGATACCAACCATCGGCAATGCTTCCGTCGGACTAATTGCCAATTACAACTTGTTATATTAATCTGTGCCAAAGTATTATTCTCTTTTATTTTATACATATTACTAGTACGGCCGACTACAGCATAATTATTTATTAACCTGGCCGTCTACATGGATCACCTTTCTATCCCTTAGTCCACCTTGGAGGCAGGCAGTCCTCCTTGATCAAGCCCAAGAGCATGGAAGGCCGGTCTTCCATTCCATCTTGGGGTGGCGTACTTGATAAGAGCATGAAAGCTAGTCTTCCTTCACCTCTCGTGAACTCGGAAGGTTGATCAGCCTCCCTATTTGCAATCCATTTCTCTAAATTTGAAATAGATTATTATGCGAATCCCTTATCACATATAATAAAGAGAAGCATATAGATTATTTACACAGATCATTAATTTTCTGCAAATAATACTATTGCATGATCTCATACAGATATAATTATTTCTAATTATATTTAACTTACTTCCCAATAAAATTCTTGCTAATAATATTTATTCCAATAGATCTCTTATTCTGATTTCTAATTCTTTTTATTTTCCAATCTGCTTGCTTGATCCAATTTGATGCCCTCTTACAAATGATTTTACCTCTCTTATAAGTTATATATATCCTCATATCTCCATAAAATGATGCATCCTTTGAAATAGACATCTCCCTTCCAAAGGTTATGACTTTTTGTTTAAACTTAATTTATTTTATTCCCAATCGCTTCCCATTAAGAGGTTAATTAAAGTCTCCCATATGCTAGCGCCTCCTTATGTCAGATATGGAATCGCTCTATTTAGCACCCTTTGAAATAGACATCTCCCTTCCAAAGGTTATGACTTTTTGTTTAAACTTAATTTATTTTATTCCCAATCGCTTCCCATTAAGAGGTTAATTAAAGTCTCCCATATGTTAGCACCTCCTTATGTCAGATATGGAATCCCTCTATTTAACATTTCCTTTAGTAATTTCCAACTAACCTTAAGAAGTCCCCCTGGGTCAGCAATGACTTAATTTCTGTGCAGGCTGCAATCAGGTTAATTTCTGTTTAGGCTGTGGTCAGGGTGCATGACATAAATATTGGAAAGTTTAAAGCACACATGAGATGGCTGCTGAATAGTTATATGCCGAGAAGCATTAAATTAGATCACCATTTGAGTCTGTAAATGAGAATTTATGCCTATGTTAAACTTTTCATCATATTGACTGAGCTGGATTATGGAAAAAAGGGTAAACTGGAAATAACAGAAGGTAGAGAATTAGAAACAGAAAACCAATTACAAAACAGAAATGCTGAAATAATTAAGAACCTAGAAAGTGACCTGGGAAACTCACTAGGAAGGACACCAGAGCAATACACTGTTGTCCAGTATGTGCAGTTGTCCAACCAGCACATTGTCATTCACAGCTGATGCAAAACTCAAAAATGTCTTGAGAATCTGAATGGCTTTGCACACAGCACGATAAAGGCATGCAATACAAGACTACCAAGTATACCAAGAATGTACAGGAAGCTAGAAATCTATTAAACTAATGATTTTAAGCAAAATATTGAAGTAATCAATTAAAAAAGAGGAATACAAAACTTTCATGCATTCAAGCAACTTAAATAGCTGCACTGTACACAAGACTACAAAGCATACCAAGAATGTACAGGAAGCTAGAAATTTCTGTAAACTAATGATTTTAAGCAAAATATTGAAATAATCAATAAAAACTGAGGAAGAGTACGAAACTTTCATCCATTCAAGCAACTTCAAATACCTGCACTGGGACAGAGAGAATGTGTGTGACTGCAAAGGAGCCTCCAAGGTGGTCAAGCCCTAGGTTGGTCTTTCAACCTGCAAGGACAGCGAATTGAGGGAGTTGGATTGATATGTGTGCTTTTAAAACCTATGTGTGTCTAGAACTTAAAACAACAGTATGATAGTAATCTATAAGTGTTTTAAATCCTTTGTCTTCAGGGAAGAATACCCTAGTGTGTGTGAGTGAGGATAAGTAGGAGATGGGGCTCTCAAAGTGCGAACAATGGTGCTATAAACATAGAGAACATGCAACAAAAATGGTAATAACAAGAATGAAACAAAAACTTTGACAATGTCACTTACAACACTGGGAATGGAAATGACAACTACTATTTTCACAAGGTGCATCCTCAACAATGGCAAGAGCTCACAGAAGACAACAATTGAGATGCAAGGATGATGTTTAAATGCTTAAGAGTGCTGGAAATGTGATGAAGCGTGTTGTATTCACTTCAAAAGCCAAGAGAATGCCAGATAAAGAGATCAATGGCTTGAGTCACTAAAAAGATAAATTGATAGAAAAGATGAAGAGGCATGCCAAATGAACTAGTTGTTGGGATTTCGCCTAAAAGTTTGAACAATAGTTAAATTCATTAGGTTGGAAAGGTGGCAAATTTAGAAAGAAACAGTCACTGTAGAACTGCAAAATCAGAGGATGCTAGCTTGTCACATTGTCGTCCAAGTACAGCAAGGCCAAAAATGGCTCAAAATGACAACAAGTTCATCATGTACTCATGTAAAGAATCCCAAGAGGAAGAACAAGAACCCATGAGAAAGTATAGAAGATAGAGAATTATTCAAGAAAGATGTAGACAAGTTCAGCTGAAGGCCATCATTTTTCTCCTTCAGGATTATAGAACAAGTTTTGGAGCAGTGTCCTGAACAAAAACAAAAAAATTGAAATAAAAACATTTTGATTTGATTTTTGGAAGAATAGAAAAAGAAAGAAAAGATTGCAAATTCACCAAAATGTAATATAAATTCAAGCCTATGTTAAACTTTACATTACAGTGATTGAGTTGGGCTATGGAAAAAGGGGAAAATTGGAAATGACAAAAGGTACAAAAATAGAAACAGAAAACTGATTGTAGAACAGAAATGCTAAAATAATAAAGAACCTGGAAGGTGACCTAAGAAGCTCATTGGGCAGGACACTAATGCAATGCGTTGTTGTTGCTATTGTTTGACCTGTGTGTTGTCATTCACAGCTCATGCAAAAGTCAAAAATGTTTCCAGATCCTCTACAGCTCCACACATAGGGAACAAAAGGAGCAAGTATTCCACAAATGCATAGGAAGCTAGAAATCACTTGAAACTAACGATTTTAAGCAAATGAAATAATAAATAAAAAATAGGAAGAGTAAGAAACCTCTACGTGCTCAAGAGACTTCAAATACCTATATTGGGACAGAGAGAACATGTGTAACTATAAAGGAGCTTGCCAAGATGGTCGGGCCCTTGAATTGGTCTTTCAACCTCCACAATAGTCAATTGAGGGAGTTGGATTCATGTATGTGCTTTTAAACCTTATGTGTGTCTAAAACTTAAAACAGCAATATAATAGTAAACTATAACTGGTTTAACTCCCTGATCTATGGAGAAGAACACCCTGGTGTGTGTGTGAGGATAAATAGGAGATGGAGCTCTCAAAGTGCCAACAATGGTGCTATGAACACAAAGAGAACTTGCAACAATAACAATAATAACAAGAATGAAACAAAACCTTTGAACAATGTCACTTACAACACTGGAATGGAGATGGCAACTGCTACAATCACAAGGTGCATCCTCGACAATGGCAAGAGCTTATAGAAGACAACACTGGAGATGCAAGGATGTAGTTCAAATGCTCAAGAGTGCTAGAAATGTGATGAAGAGTGTTGTATTCACTTCAAAAGCCAAGAGAATGCCAGATAAAGAGATCAATAGCTTGAGTCATTCAAAAGATAAATTGATAGAAAAGATGAAGAGGCATGCCAAATGAACTAGTTTGTTGGGATTCACCTAATGGATCTGAAAGTAGTTACATTCGCATACTCAGGTTGGTAGATTTAGAAAGAAATGGCCACTGTACAGCTGCAAAATTAGAAGATGTTAGTGCGTCGTGCTACCATCCAAGTACAGAAAGTCCAAAAATGGCTCAGAATGACAGCAAGGCATTGGGTCAACAGTAACACAGATAACAGACTTTGAAAATACAGAAACATCAAGCCCATGTTGCCACCAAGAGCGGGATGAAGGGTAACATAGTGCTAAATGGACTTAAAACCATGTTAAATTGAGCGCAAAACATAGTGTAAAAAATTGCAGGGCATGCATTCTCCATCATTATAGAGTTTAATGAGCAACCATGCCCAACAATTTCAATAATTGATTAAATTACCCATTTGCCTCTTGGATTGAAGATTTGCACAGAACAGAAACTTCATCGTACAAGAGATAATATTAACTGTCAAAAAATGCTTCTGCCAGAAGATAGACTAGTTGGATCAGGTGAGGGTTCAGTTTCTCATAATCCTTCTCAAAACAAGAAGACTAAACAGATTGGATATTCCGTAATATTAACGGGCATGTTTGCTAATGTAGAAGAATGGGCAAAAAGATCCCAGACTGACTTGGATCTGTAAATCAGGTTTTGGATGAAGGTGACTAGGAAAACAATCCAGTCTCAGCAGGAAATACAAATAATTGAATGTTATGACATGCTTCCTACCATCGGATCAATTAACTGCAGCAATTTTATTTTATTTACAAATTATTGACTGTTATGATGTGCTTCAAACAAAGAGGACTAGACAGATTGGATATTCTCTAATATTAATGGACATGTTTGCTGATGGGGAAGAATGGGAAAAAAATCCCAGACTGACTCAGATCTGTAAATCATATTTTGGATGAAGATGACAAGGCAAACAATCCAGTCCCAGCAGAAAATACAAATTATTGACTGTTATGATGTGCTTCCTACCATCAGATCACTACAGCAATTTTATTTTTAGTTGGTATTTGAAAATAGATGTTCAAATACCGACCTGCATTTTAGCATATGCATACTTATACGTATAAGTCTTTCCAATTTCATTGTTGTGTTTATTAAATGAATAATGTGTCATGTATTCCCCATGTAATAAATTTTGAAAGATAGGTTTGATAGAAACTTGACAGTTATGGACAGTCAAACGTTATAGTTTGGCCATGTTAAGTTTCTTGTTTGTTACAAATGAATATGGGACCCCTGCCGATGCCTCATTTTCAGCTATCAATAAATATGATGACCTGAATGTAACAGACACTTACACAATTATTATCACAAAATTCATGCTTGTTATACTAACCCTAAGCTGTGAAAATGCTTTAACCTCATTTGATAAAGTTTTAAACGCAATATTGAAATTGCATTGAATTGCAACCTGTTAACAAGAGACAATCTTCAATGCTGGGAGAGAACCATCCAAGTACACTTCATTCCAAACTACAATGAATGTTTGGAGTTTGTGAAGCTAGAAAATAAAATCAATAACATTGTCTATGTAACTCTCCTGTCATTGTACATAAATATGGTTCTACATATGAGGAACATTGAGACAAATACATACATGTCAATTTTCCAACTGAATAAATAAATATACTGATTAGAGTGACTTTGATATGTCTAACAGTCACCAAGGCATAAGAATTATGCTCACCTAGAAATAATAAAAGAATCACTACTTACAAAATTTCTTATTTTTTCTGTTTGACCAGCATGGACCTGCCACAAAAGCAAACTGCACAGATCCATTAGCAAATTGTGGATGCAGAAAAACAACTTGTTGTGTGACAGCATTTCGAATCAAACCCTTTGCTCTCATCTCATTCAACACCAAAAAAGCAATGGTAAGTTTGCCTTCTTTGCAATAAGTGTCAATCAGTAACGTTAAAGTTGCAATACTTGAAATAATGCCAGCCATTTCTATGGTTTCTACAAGCCTTAGGGGCTTGTCCATTTCACCGGTATTGCAATCGTCATTAATCAAAACGGTATGGTTGACCACAGCCTGAGCCAAGTTTTCTTCTTCAACCCTATTTAACAGAGTATTTTAGGGCCTTGTCCATTTCACTGGTATTGCAATAGCCATTAATCAATGGCAGTATGGCTGACCACATCCAGAGCCAAGTCTTCATCTTCAGCCTTGATTAACGACTTAGGGGCTCGTCCATTTCACCAGTATTGCAATTGCCATTAATCAAAACGGTATGGTTGACCACAGCCTGAGCCAAGTTTTCTTCTTCAACCCTATTTAACAGAGTATTTTAGGGCCTTGTCCATTCACTGGTATTGCAATAGCCATTAATCAATGGCAGTATGGCTGACCGCATCCAGAGCCAAGTCTTCATCTTCAACCTTGGTTAACAGAGTATGTGTGCTTCCGAGATCCCTCACCTAGAAAGGATCATCAATGATTGTTCTGTTTGTTACATCATTAGGTTTCAAATCCCTTTGTTCATTTTCCCTAACATTTCACATGCCTTCTTTACTTCTCCGGTCCTACAGGATGCATAAATCAGAATACTGTATGTCACCACATTGGGAGCACACCCATTGTTTTCCATCTCAGAAAGAAGTGCGTATGCTTCACTTACTCTGTTAACCTGACATAAACCAGCAATCAAGGTGGTATAGGCAACAACATCTGGAGAGAAGCCTTTACTTAGCATCTCTTTAAACAGATTTTCAGCCTTTCCCATCTCATGCATTTTGCCTAGACCCCATATCAAAGAACTATAAGTAATCAGATTTGGCTGCACACCATTTCTGAGCATATCATGGAAACATTTCTGAGCCATGTCCATCCTGCCATTTTTCCACAGTCCATCAATGATTGCTGTGAATGTCACTACATTCGGAAATGGACCAAATTTTATCATTTGTTGAAACAGATTGTAGGCTTCATTAATTTTGCCACCCTTGCAAAAGCCATCTACCAGGATAGTGTATGTAACAATATCCGGAGGACAATGAGCATCCCTCATCTTAGCTACTAATCGAAGAGCTTCATGTAATCTACCTTTCTTGCAGAGGCCATTCAGTAGGGTGCTATATGTAATAACATTAGGCAACAGGCCATCTTGTATTATTTTTGCCAGGGATCTGAATGCTTCAGGCAATCTTCCTTCTTTGCAGAGACCATCAATTAGGGTGGTGTATGTAAAAATGTCAGGAGAACGATGTGCATGTATCATTTTAGCTACCAATTTGAGAGCTTCTTCTATTCTACCTCTGCTGCAGAGACCATTAATTAGGGTATTGTATGTAACAGTATCTGGCCAACAACGAGCATTCCTTATTTTAGTCACCAGTCTAAGAGCTTCATTTACTTTACCCACATTACAGAGGCCATTAGTTAGGGTGTTGTATGTAATAATATTTGGAGAAAAGCCGTCTCGTATCATTTTGGATACTAAAACCAAAGCTTCATCTACTCTATGTTTCTTGCAGACCCCATCAATAAGGGTGTTATATGTAACAATATCAGGAGAACAATGGGCACCCTTCATTTTGTGCAAGAGCTCATGTGCTTCCTGAATTTGATTCCACTTACACAAAGCATTTATAATAACATTATAAGTTATGACATTTGGAGCAATTCCCATTTCTTGGATTTCAGCAAGAAGCAAAGCGATTGTAGAGAAATCCCCATCGTTCCCAAGACCATCCAAAAGCAAATTGAACGTTCTGACATCGAAAGAAAACCCTCTACTTTTTGCCAGATGAAAAACTTCCCACCCTTTGTTTGCCTCGCCCGATTTGCAGAGAGTATAAATGAATTTATTGAACTGTTCAACATCAGATTTCTCTGTCATTTGACGTATAGCCCTCTCGATGTTTGTGTCCTCCGATGGGCTTGTAGACTGAGGAGGAGCAGGAGAAGGAGAGGGCATCGTTATGAGCGTGCTGAAAGATAAAGAGAGAAGATGGGTGTTGATTTGAGTGAGTAAAAACAATAATGGGCGTTTTGTAGTTGGTACCTGTTTCTCTTCGTGTTTGAATAAAGCCTCTACTGGCCTGCTCATCTTCGTCTTGTGCATCATCTTCATGCTGCTGATTTTAAATGAGAGTAGAACCCTCCTGTAAGATTTGCCCAATGATACATCAAATGCTATTTGCACAGCCCTAACAACTCGAATCAGACTATTCCTCGATGCCAATGTAATCTTAAAGAGTATTTTAAATAGCCTTTTTGTTGTTTCATTTGATATTTTGGATTTAATCAAATATTGAATCGAGACATAAAACTGCGAATCTTCAATGGAGGTAGTCTAAACCAGAAGTAATTTGGAAAAAACATAAAATATGATGGAAGATTTTATATCATTTACAAAGAATTTTTAACTATTTAATATGGAAGTCTGAATTTTTAGATTAAACTTCTTTGGTTAAGAGTTTAGGAATGAAGAATATTCATTATCTCAAATTCATGTGGGGCAATGGTCTTGCGAGGCCCTGCACTTAATAAGACTTGATCTCTAATAGGCTCATTTAGAACCACACCAACAGACCAAGGGCCCATTGACAATTTGAATTTTGTTTATACCTCCATTGATCAACATTTAGTTAGTACCAATGGGACCTCATCAACAATGCACATCTCTCTTCTAACCATGGTTGATCCATAACATATAATGCTTCCTATTTTTGGAAGGTGGACGAAAATATCTAGTAGCATCTTAAAATATTACTTTAGTTTATGTGTAAATTTACCTGTATTAATGAAGATATCATGAACTAAAGTAATATTTTAAGGTTACCCATATTAATGAAGATATCATGAACTAAAGTAATATTTTAAGGTGCTACTAGATATTTTCGTCCACCCTATAAAAATAGGAAGCATTATATGTTATGGATCAACCATGGTTAGAAGAGAGATGTGCATTATTGATGAGGTCTCATTGGTACTAACTAAATGTTGGTTAATTGGTTTATGGTGGAAGTTCTATCACTCATAGTGTTTAGTAAATTTTAGAGATGTTTAAACTCTTACCATCATCTATTATAGTGTTTGAGAAATTTTAGAGGTGTTTCAATTCTTAATAATATAACATGTGTCTCAAGTGAAAATATATTTTTTTATTGGTTTAAAATTTTAGAGAAACATGCTTATTATTGAAGTAGTTACATTTTGAGTGCATGTTAAGAAAAATGAAAACTCTAAAAATATATCAAATAAAAAGCATATATTTTGGCCAATTACCAAAATTCCAACTAGAGCACTTTAGCAACTTAAAAGCTTGAGATACAAATGAGAAAAAGGGAGTGAGAGTCACTTCTAAGCACTTTGAGATCATAGGAAAGTTTCAAAAATGTGCTCAAAAATATTAGATGAAGCACAATTAGTGCATTTGAGATTAGGAAAATTCAATTGTTGAAGTCTTTTACCAATAAGAAGGCCTTGATGAACTTGAACCATAGAAAATTACCCAATTTTTGTAAGGAAGCTAAGGTAGTGTAACAACTTCCTACACTAATCTTGAGAGGAGGGTTATGCAAAAACTTTTCAGATCTGAATAGTTACAAAAACTTAAACAGAAAAAAACATAAACAACATTCATACCACAACACAGTGATTTACGTGGGGAAAAACCTTTCGAGAGAAAAATTCCACTTTCCAAAAGTTGTTCAATATATTATTCAAAAATCAACAAGATTACAATATACTTGTAGAGCAAACTTTCTCATAGGAGTATCACCAACCAAAGATTTGGAGATAACTCTAGCTATAAGACCCTTACACACAACCTCCATATCATGTACATAATTTATAGGAGATATAACACATGAAATTGTCAAACAATATTATAGAAATATGAGTTAAAACCACTTAAAATTGGTACCCGTCCTTATCTCCAATAACAATGTCTATGATGTATCAAAACACACACCACCACATGTAACTCCCCCTTTACAACTCATTTATCTATCCATATGTTTACATCTCCTATTTTAGGAGACACAACTTCTAAAGGCCATAACTTTTGATTCAAGTGTTTGATTGATAGACCATTTAAACCATCAAAAAGCTCATGAAGCTCACTATCATTAAATAACCTACTTCATCAATTACAATCACTTTCAAGCCCAAAAAATGTCTCTAATACCTTCAAACTAGACTTTAAAACTTTGAAAAATTGAAAGCTTTAATATCTTCAAATCCATACATGATCTTGTGATGAAACTTTAGAAGCATGCTTTTTTAGCCAATTCGAAGCTTTGGGAAAAAATTTGCATCACTTTGTGCTCAAATGTAAACTTACTATAAATAGTAACTTCATGTAATCACAGGGTTGAGACACAATTTCCCAACATTCTCTCACTTTTTGAACACTTTTCAAGAGAAAACTGAGTACCAACACCATAATTTAACTGTTAGGGACTATGAGGCCCATAGACTCCAAACACCATTTGTCTTCTCTATGCTCACAGGCTTAGAGAATGTGCAACATTCATCAAAGTCTACCTTAACCAGCTTCACCTTGCCATTGTCAACCATGTCTCTAAAAAAATGATATTAAACATCAATGTGCTTGGTTTTGGCATGAAATGGAAAATCGCTTTGACTATCACAATAAACTATCACCATACCTTGTTTAATTATAATTTATGAACACAGTCTGTTAAACCAAATGACTTCTTTATGAGTGTAAGTAGCTGCCATATACTCATCTTTAGTAGTAGAAAAAGCAATCACAACCTGTCACTTACTCATCCATTCAATTGCACCATCAAAAAAAGTAAACATATAGGGTAAGTGCACAAAGATGGGTGACCAAAAAGTAGCCACTCCACTTTTTGGCCCTGAAATAGAGAAAATGCAAGTGTGTTCTAACAAAACGTACTCACATTATGGGTTGGCACTGGCCAAGCCTAGGCTCAGTCATTACCAAGACAAAACACGAGTGCATTATAATGCACTCGCATTATAACGTGCTTGTGTTATGGTTTAAAAATCACAAAACGTGAGCGTGTTTTGTCTTGCACTGAAATTTTTTTCTCTTTTTTTTCTTTTTTTCTCTTTCTTATCTTTCTCTTTCAATGAAACTATATACATGAAATATACATTTAAGTATAAGTTGGGATTTGTCCATATGAAATGGTAACTTATACTTTAAACTTTATATTTCATGTATATAGTTTTGAGATGTTTGAGAGTGGTTTCAGATCTCTAGGAGTTTGCAAATTTTAGTTTTTGGAAAATCTTATAATTTTTTAGACAATCAAATTTCAATAATTAGCATGTCTAATTTCAATAATCAAGAGGTCAAATTTCAACAATCAACAAGTTGTATCATCTTTCTCTCTATCTCTATCTCACTCATTGTGTATCCCTTATGCTCTAAACCTCTCTCTTACACTCTATGTTAGACACAGGAAAATTGAGAGTGGGGATGAATCAGTTGTACATTAAAACATTAAAACCCTCATTAACCTTCAAACCCTTATTATGTATCAACATGAATGTAAACTAATGAAACATAAACACATTCACAACCATACACCATAGAACACCAGATTTACATGGAAAACCTTAATCAAGGAAAATTCATGGTGAGGATTAACTCGCATTGTATGAATAACAACATTGATTACAAGAGGCTCACTATTAGAAGGGCTTACTACCTAGAAGAAAAGAATGGCTCATTGCGAAGGGCTCACTGCCCAAAGGACTCATTGTCTAGAATAGAAGAGAATAGAAGACTGTTACAAATGTAATATGCCAATCATTCACTCAAGTAAAATTTCCTAAGTTTTCACTTTCAAGTAATAAGCTATGTAACTTAACTATTGCCATTAAAAATATCTTTTCATAATAGAGAACAAATGAACATAGATGACATACCAATAATCAACATTGATTTCCATTTGTAAAATAATATTTCACATATTACAATATTCCAAAGAATGTGTACAAAGTACATACATAGCTCAATCGAGCTTCAAGCAAGAGATATAGATGGTCCAAGAATCTCCTTTCAAATCTTGGTCATAGTCGCTTGCCAAGGAGGAGAAGCATCACTCAAGTGTTTTTTTGCCAAACATAGACTCATGTGTGGTCCCCCACACATCCCTACCCTTCAATGAAGAGATTGGTGGAGTAACCTTGTAATGGCAACCATTATGAGCTTAGTGTTGTCTCGTACAAGACTAGAACTTGTAAACCCTACAATCTTGAACTAGCATGCATAAATGGATCACAGTGAATTAACAATGGAGCCAAAGGAAATCACACTACTTTTACCAAAGTATTCTCACACAGTACTTTGAGTGACAGTCATCCTACTCACATACACTATTGAAGATCGATTTGACTTTAGGCCATTGTAAACTATGCATAGGTATTTCCTTCTATGGGTAGTCTTTAACCCTAGAAATAACCTATTCCCTTTCCCCAAAACTCAATGGTATCTCTACCCACAAAGCATAAATATAAGTTACCATCCCTTCAATGGATAATCAAATCTTAGGTGTAACTTACAAGCTATCTAACAAAATCAAATAACTTTGCAATGAATAACCCTTAAGCTATCCTTGTTTCATCATTCCTAGTATACTTATACTAATGATAAACAATCCCTCCTATTATGGAGTAAATACAAACACTT
This sequence comes from Sequoia sempervirens, assembly GCA_007258455.2. Taxonomy (NCBI): domain Eukaryota; kingdom Viridiplantae; phylum Streptophyta; class Pinopsida; order Cupressales; family Cupressaceae; genus Sequoia; species Sequoia sempervirens. Next base: position 32,927 of record VDFB02134766.1, on the reverse strand, counting down.
TCATAGAAAAGCACAAAACAACTTCTTTTCCTTTTCATAAGCAAATACTATGATTCACTAAAGTGAGTATTCTCAAACAGTTCCAATCAAACAATCAAGACTTTAATTCTTCATAATAAAAGACAAATAAAAGAAGATTAGATCCCTATGCCCGTAATATGCTTGATCCAATTAACTAACTTGAATTCTCATCCTTCCAATGATAGCTTGATAGACTTCACTTGAACTACTCAAAGCAATACTTCACAATATCCTCTTCTTCTAGGCACCCAAAATAACTCTATGCTCTCACAATGTAACTCTAAGCTCTCACAAAATATAACTCTCAGAATATTTGCAACAAAATGAAACTACAAAATTGTGCATCCCAAATGAGAGTGTTGGCTCAGCTATTTATACAAAATATTGAGACATTGAAACCTAAGGAAAAGGTATGCCAATCAACACCACTCAAGCATGCAGGTCAACTTGCCTCTCACAACAAAATGGTGGCAGAAATCTAAGTGAAATCTCAGCTCTGTATTCTATAGATCGACCTCCTTTACTTGGAAATAGCATAAGACTATTTCAATTATGCACATGCTCAAAAGATGAGAATCAAATTGCAAAACATGATAGACTTCTACAAGAACAAAGTATTCATATAATGGTGCCAAGTTTCAGCCATTTACCTATTCCTTTGGCATGGGTTTATCCAAAGAAACAGTCCATGTTTTACAAGCAACACATAACCATGTTGATTTAGTCATAGTCTACTTATTTGACAAGTAAAGGATGAATCAACTCCTCTAAAATAGCGTTCAAACTATGCTTTGACTAGCATGTTTATTGTTGTGGTTTATTTCCTTTTATCATGCGTTTAAATCACTTTACACAACAACTTGATGTTTAATTATTTCCACTGCCCTTTATCCTTTTAGATAAATGTGTTCCAATATAAAGTAATACACTACTTACAAAATAGTGATGCATTTTGTATGATATCAACCATGACTTCTAAACTCCAATATATATATATATATATGTACATGTATACAATCAAACACATATATAATTACTATCTTATTGATAAGAAATATGTGTGATGTATATATACATATATACATACATGTCGCATTATCCCTTCGATAACACCATGCTCATAAGCAACCCATTCATAAGCATGTATAGGCATGTCTATCTATGTACTCTCATGTACGTGTTCCTTCATGCATATGGTCCAGCGTTGACATGCATATGCATACATATATATGCATTCAATGTATGTTCACCTCATTAATCAAGCATAGTAACATAAGGAAGAACTCATAAGTTCCAAACACATAAACATCATCCAAGAATGCACTCAACAGTAATCAAGACCCTTACTAATGCAAACACAACATACTTAAGGATGACTTACCAATTCCCAACATTATGAGCAAACCCAACCATTCTATTGTGAGTGTGTGTAAGCTTAGTTAGGTTTCATTACTGGTTACCTGACCAAGTTCTTCTCCTGAGTGATACTTCCCCTCACACTTGGAGGATTGAACATGAACTTGCATCCAACTAATACATTCCCATGGTAGTCAAATGTTCATCAAAATATGCATTTTCATAATACTTTTCCATAGTTAGAATATCCAATTCACATATATGCATTTCATCACATAACATTAAATGAAATATTCATTCATAATTCATTGATAACAAAATGCAAGCACATATATTTCAATCAAAATTCCAATTACATTCATGCATGCAATAGTTTACCCTAGCATAGCAATAGTAAAAAGGTAAATGCACAATGGGGTGTGACATACTCCCCCCTTGTGAATCATCGTCCCCAATGATTTTATGTAGCAAACATAAACTTAAACAAACAAACAATAGTGTGTTCATGTATTTTCAAAAGTATTTAAAACATGTGGAAACTTTTGTTGTATCTCAGCATAGTCTTCCCAAGTGGCAGAGTCTTCTACATACTGGTCCCACTGGACTTTGCACTATAAAACTTCTCTATTACGTAAGTGAAGCTTATGCGTTCTAAGCACCTTGATAGGATCGATTGTTATCACTCTAGGGTCATGTACATGTAAAGCATTCCAATCAATTACATGATTATCTCCTGGTATATACTTCTTTAGGTAAGAAACATGAAAGACGTTATGCATCCAAGCAAGAGCTGGTGGCAATGCAATTCGATAAGCTATTGAATTCACTTCTTCAAGAATCTCAAAAGGTCCTACATAGTGTGGGGCTAATCTAGATGACCTTCCAAATTTGATGGAACTTTTATGAGGTTTAACTCTCAACAACACTTTGTCACCTACTGCAAAATTTTGGGGCACTTGCTTTACATTTGCATAGCTTTTATGTCTATCATTAGCTTCAGCTAACCTTTGCTTAACAATCCTCACTTATTCTTCCATTTCAACCAACATCTCTAGCCCAAGACTCACCCTATCCTCAATTTTATCCCAACTTATAGGGATTTGACACTTTCGATCATATAATGCTTTGAAAGGAGCCATCTTAATTGCAGAATGGTAGGAGTTGTTATAAGCAAATTCCATTAAAGGAAAATAATCTTCCCACTTGTATTGTTGATCCATGCAATACATCCTAAGTAGGTCTTTGAGTACTTGATTCACCCTTTATGTTTGTCCATCCGTCTCTGGATGATACATTGAACTTATATTTTGTTGAGTCCCAAGTGCAAAAAATAAGGTTTGCCAAAACCTTGAGGTGACTCGTGCATCCCTATCTAAGATAATCTTTTCAAGAATTCTATGCAATCTAAACACTTCTTGAATGATTTTTTGTTCTATGACAGGAGCTCCATTAGTTATATTTTTTGGTATGAAATGTGCTACCTTAGTAAGATCATCCACTACCACAAGAATGGCATTGTGCTTATTCCTAGACATGGGCAATCCTTGTACAAATTTTGTACTTATGACTTGCCACTTACTCTCTAGAATATCATGTGGGTATAACAATCTCGCGGAATGATGATGCTCATCTTTAACCCTTTGACATTTAAGGAACCTAGCCACAAATCTAGCAACATCTCCTTTCATCCCTTTCCAAAAATATAATGGCTTTACATCAGCCAACATTTTTGTCACACCAGGGTGTCTAGAGTATGGTGCTTCATGAACTTCTTTCCACAGTTAGTTCTTAACTCTTCTGAGTCAGGTACATACATTCTCCCCTTATACCTAAGTATTCCATTGGGTTAAAAAAGAAATCCTTCATACCTTGCATCTTGTGGATTTCTAGTGAGTACTTGCTTAACTTGTATGTAGTACTCATCCTCTTTGCATTTCTGTAATACTTGACCTTTAAAGTTGATTTGGATTATCACTATTGAGAAAATATGACATCTTCAACTTAAGGCATCCACAACCCGATTTTCTTTTCCCTTGATGTAATTGATATTGAAGTCATAATTCGATAAAAAATCTAACCATCTTCTCTATCTTGCATTCAGATTAGGTTGAGTGAATAAATATTTCAACCCGTGATGGTTAGTTTTCATCTCAAAGGGTTTTCCCAACAAGTAATGCCTTTACATCTGCAATGCATGAACCACCGTTGCTAACTCTAAATCATGTGATGCACAATTTTGCTCATATGGTTTTAGCTTTTTGGATTCATAAGCAATTACTTGCCCTTCCTACTTTAAAACACTGTCTAAGCCTTCTCCTAATGCATCTATGATAACAATGAAGTCTCTATCAAGATCTAGTACTTTCAAGATTGGGGTAGTAGTTAACTTCTCTTTGAGTAGATCAAATGCTACTTGGCACTTTTCTATCCACTCAAACTTCTTTCCTTTCTTCTTTAAAGAAGTAATTGGAAAGGCTATCCTGGAGAAGTTTGCAACAAACTTTCTATAATGTCCTGGAAAACCCATTAAACTTCTTACCTCAGAGACATTTTTGGGCACTGGCCATTCTAGCATTGCCTTGATCTTAACTGGATCAACTTAGATACCATCTGCTAAGATCACATGTCCAAGATAATGCACTCTCTTCTGGAAGAAGGTACACTTAGAGAGTTTCCCATATAACTTATGTTCTCTTAGTCATTGTAGAACTATCTCTAAATTCCTACAATGATCCTCCTCATTCCTTGAATAAATCAAAATATCATCTAGGAAAACTAAGACAAACTTATCTAGGCAATCCCTAAATACATTGTTCATAAGGTTCATAAAGGTTGCAAGCACATTAGTTAGACCAAAGGGTAGAACTATAAACTCATAATGCCCATATTTGGTTCTGAATGGAGTCTTAAATATGTCCTCATCTTTAATTCTCAATTGGTGGTATCCAGATTGCAAATCAATCTTAGAAAATACAACTCCCCTCATTTGATCAAATAGATCATCAATGTGTGGTAATGGATACTTTTTATTTACTGTAGCTTTATTAAGCATGTGATAATCTATGCACAAACGTAAAGTACTATCCTTCTTTTTCACAAAGATTACTAGTGCTCCCCAAGGTGATACTTGGTCTTATCAATCCCTTAGACAATAATTCATCCAGTTGTGCCTTAAGGTCCATTAACTCAGTTGTAGTCATTTTGTAAGGCACTTCAGAAACATGTTCAGATCATGGTACTATATCAATTGAGAAGTCAAATATCCTTTTTGGTGGTAGTCCAAGTAATTCCTCTGGAAACACATCCAAAAACTTTCGTAGTATAGGATATCTTTCCATATCTGCCACTCCAGTTTCCACCATTTCACCTTCTTCCATCTCTTGGAAGCTTTGTGGTCTGAAGTTATCAAGATCCTCTTGAGAATTATATCCCTTATAATCTTCAAGCTTTTCCATCTTGACTGCAAAGAGCTTGCATCCTTTCTTCTTAGCCTTAAGCAATTGCATTACGAAGATTTGACACAACTTGACCTCCCTAGGTATCCCTTGTAGCATCACTTGATTACCAAAATCATATAAGCATTCTACTATTTTGGCATGGCAATCTACCTTGGTTGTATGTCTCCAAAGCCAGTTCATACTTAGGATAACATCATAGGATTGTAAGGGCACGACATATAGGTTAACCTCCGTAGAAAAATAAGGTAGCTCAATCCTAGCTTCTATAGACACCAGAAAAGTCTTGATTGATACTATGCATATGATTATGATAAATTAACACCATTTCTTCTTAAATCACCCCGAACTAGCCAATTAATTAAATAATCAACATTATTTAGTGAAATTCAACTATTAATCAAATAATTAAATTTATTGATTAATTCACCCTTCTAAGTAATTTTCATTACATTTAATTAAATCAAATCATTTAATTAAATCCCCCTAAATCTTCTCATTTGATTAAATAAATCAAATCAAATGTCACAAATCCCCTAACCCATTCCAATTAATTATTTTTGGATTAATTAATCCTAAATCACTTTCTAATCATCGTTAATAAATCCTCCAGCTTTTAACTCCTTAAGAGTTAAATCAACCCATGGTCAACTAACCAAGTTGCACATGAAATTCATTTATTTTAATTAACTAATTCCTCTATTTATCCTCACAAAGGCATATTCCAAGGAATATTCCTCTCAACAACCTCTCATTCAATTTCCCTCCAAAGGTTTTAAAAAATCTTTCAAATAAATAATAAATTCTCTTACATCCTCTCAAATCTCAACCACGTTCATTCAATTCCTCTTACAACCTTTCAAATCCTCAACCATTCTCATTTACTTCTCTTCCATCCTCCTCCACTCACACATTTTCCAAAATGTGTTCCACCTTCCTCCAATAGAATTGTGACACTTGGCACATTCTCATTGGCTCCCATTTTATCCCACATTCATCAAATCCTCTCATTCTTCAACCCTTGGCTTCTATAAATAGAAGCATCCTTTTCACAATATGGATCCACAACTTCATGCATTCTTATTATAAGCAATTCGCTTCATAGCTATCACCATTTCCATCATTTTCAAGCATAGTTTCATCATTTGGCATCAATTCCACACTTGGAATCATCCTCAATCTTCAAATCTTATCAAAGGGATTGAGAAAGGGCTTCTTTCCACATCAAAGGAGCACCACTCCCCCTATGGGATGAAGGTTTAACAATGTCAATTGGATTTCATGTTTTCTTTAGTTAGTTTGTTCTCATTTTCATGTTTTCCCTTTGATTTGGTTAAAGAATCTCATAGGGAGTGTTTGATTTGGTTTCTAACATGTTTAACACTTGTTAGTTGATCCTTGTTAGTTGATTGCAGATTGGACACTCACATTTTGGTGCTAGAATGAGGGCTAACCAATTTATCTTGTTGTTTTTGGACTAAAAATTCATTTTTGTGCAACTACAGGCGAGTGACGCCACCCTTGCCAGATACAACATCATCATTTCTTATTGCATCACCTTTGCTTGTTTGCAGAGCATTGCTTTTGCTTCCAGTGCTGCTTTTGCCAAATCATGCCACATTTGCACATCACTGTCACATTGTGTTAACTACAGAGTTGCATTTGAACTTTTTGTTTTTCATCTTACTTCTAGTTCTAACATAGCACTACCTTTGAAATTGTGTTGCATATGTTGTCTTTGTCCTCTACAGAGCACCACCTTTGCTTTTCAATATAGTGTTGCATTTTCTTTTAGCATCGCATTTGTAAGTTGCAAAGCATCACATTTGATGTATAGTCTCACCTTTGCAAGAAAGGGAGGAAAACTGAGTTGGAAACCTAAAATCATTTTTTAATGCTCTTTGTAATAGCTTAGGTTTTCTATTTATGTCTTTTTTTTATGTTTTAGGACTAGATAGAGTTACTTTTGGGCTTAAAATTTAGAAACAACTCAAGCTTTGTCAAAGTTGGTTATTTACTTGAACATTAGGAACTTACTAGACTTTGAATTTGGGCTAAAATTGAATAATACAAACTCATATTTAAGCTTGGTGCTCTAAAAAGAATTAATCTTTATTTGGGCTTAAAAAAAACTTGTGTTTTCCTTGCTTTGTAATTTTTTACAAGTTGTGTCATTTGAATGTGTATGCACTTCTCTCATGCTTCACAACAATCTTGAGAATCAAAAGCATTCTAGTGACATAGGTTGTCTAAAATTACCCACACATTTCAATTTGGAGCTAAAATTGAATAACCATGCGAGGGTGAAGGAAAGGAATTGTGTTTGTTCCCTCCTAAATGCTTTACGCAAACTAGGCAGTCGAACTACAAATGTACTTCTTCACTATTATTTATCTTTAGAGAGACTGCCTTGGTGGGAAAAATTACTCACCCTAAGGGAATGACTCAAGTAGTAATGGGCTAAAGCTCTTCCAATCACTATATAAAAATATGTTGTGACGAAAGTCATTAACAACAGGTGCGGATGTGTCATACTGACAAGTGTCACCCATAGTATCTGTGTGATATGTAAAAATCCTTCCTTAGGGAAAGGACTTGGAGGCCTCTTGACTCACCATAGTCTTGAGCTAATCTTGCCATGTGTATGGCCACCTTGAACATAAGTCCTTACTATAACCTACTTGTTCAAAAGCCAAAATCCTTACTATTTGTTGGTGCAAGAACGGTCATTTTGAAGCCGCCCCACATTTGTACTATTCAAAGTAGAAATAGAATAAATCCTTTTGATCTTTGGATTTTAAGGATTTTGAGATTTGGTCTAGAGAAGTGTGTGCCGTGGAGGGGAGCCAATGTCAGCAAATCTCTAGTTGTTCACTTTTTCTCAATGTTTGGAGAAATCCAAGTGGGGACTCAACAAATATTGTCCTTTCTATCATAGGGTTGTGCAATTTGTGATTCGATCAAATACTTTGCTTGAATCTCAAAACTTTGAAACAAACATTCAACAAGTCATCAAATTTCAAACCCTTTGGAAAGAGCAAATACCTTTGAAAAGTCCACATATTATTGCTTGTCCCTAGGGATTCTATCCTTAGAGCCTTCTAAATATTTGGGCCCATATCTCAATTTGCTCTCTCTAAAGTCAACTTAGGAAAACCATGCCCTTGATTCTTTGATTTTCACATAATGGACTTTGTGGAATGAAAAAGAATTGAGACATAGACATTTAGTTTGAAAACTAAGCAAGAAGTGTCAATGTGGTAAAAAGAATCAAGATAAAAGACAATTGAACCCCACATATGTGTTTTTTCAAATAATTTCCCACAAATTCAAAATCCCAAAACCAAAGTCTATCAATCATCATAAGCATCTTATTCCAAGGGTTCTCAAGAAACATCTTCCAACACTTTACGAAGTCAGAGATAGATTGGTCTACAACCTTTACAAACGTGCTTCAAAGGACAATCCAAACTTGTATTCATTCTATTATTTTCAAATTTTGGGTCTCTTCCAACATTTTTAATTTCTCACATTATAAGGTTGAAAAGTTTTAGAGGTGTATCATGTTCTTCAAAACCTTGGTCTTGTAAAAAAAGTCTCTCTAGGTTCATCTAGGATCAAAATCAACACCTTCATCCATCCCAAACATCAATCAAATCTCATTTCACAAACAACTTTTAGAACCTTGGAAAAATCATTCATACTAGACTTTTGGTAAATCCTTCGAATCAATATCAAAATCACTTTGTTTGACTAAGTTTGTGTGGATGAATCCTTCCTCATACATTTAGTTAAATTATCATCCTTATGGACAAGTTCATCCAAAGATAACATCTAACATCCTGGGATTTATAAGTTCATTATCCAAAATCAAATCAAACCAAATCCAAAAGTCCTAAAGTCTAGTATTCCTCCAAGGGTCTTGAAAGTTCAAATTCATATCCTTCATCCTTCATCTATCACACCACTATCCTTTGATCCTTAAACATCCTAAATTTTCTTTTGTACCTATTAGCTCTCAAAAATGCGGTGAAATGCCTCAAGAGTTTGCCAATCTCTTGATATGTTTAGGGTAAAAGACAAGGCCAAATGGTTTAGACCTTCTACTCTTCAGGTGTTGCTAGACCTAGGTGGGTGTACCTATATGTGTGAAGCAGACTTGACTTGTGATTATTTCTTTTGAAGTTTTTGCCCACAATGGCAAATGGGAGTGGACAGATACAACTTGATTTGTAATATTGAAAACTAAAACCTAATATGTTTAGTTAACAGATGTAAAAAATGAATGAGACTAAATGATAGAATGCAGAGACTAGTGCCTTATTGGGTATGCGGAGTCAAATGAAATCTAAATGAATAACTTCCTTCTGGAGAACGTTCAAATTGTTTGGCATATATTTCAGTTTATAACTTGTATAAACATGCAAGACTACGACTACCAAGTTCTTCTTAATGATCCAGATGAACTTCCCTGACTACTATGATCAATTAAAAGGATTTAATCTCTCTTTGAAAGAACCAGTTAATTAACCACATAGATACAACAAATGTGTACTGATAAATTGATTATAAACTTGTTACATCAATTTAAATAACCAAAAAACATTAATCTTGGAGACAACTACAGTAATGCTTTCAATGAACACAACAAACAATTGACACCAGAAGTACGCCAGCACATTAAATGATTCTCATTGATATCTCCATATTTTCAAACATGCATCATAATCTCATATTTGTGAAACATTGCATTCTACTGTATCTATTCTATTATATCTTCTATTCTATATCTTATATTCTTGTTAGAAGCGGATATACATAAAATCCGAAAGGGCAACCCTTTTCGGAGAAATGTCACATATTAGAAAATAGATTAAAAGATAATCAGGCTCTGTTTAGCCATAAATGAACTTTAGACAGGTGATCCAAATAATCACGGCGTTCGTGCATATCTGCATCTCCAACAGTGTTCCAGATTGAGATCTCCATCTTTATCATCTTCTCATTTTGCTCGCTCACCTCCTCCAATGTCATGTTTTCAGCAATAGCAACCTTCAGGATTTCATGTAGTATCGACTCATTCTCACCTTTCCATTCGGTTACTTCCTTTAGTTCTCCTCTATCATCAGAGAATGTAGTCAATGTTTTCTTAGTAGCATTTGTCAATCCCTATGCATGCCCTTGCAATTCTTCATAAAAGTTTTGATGTCTATTTCTAAAATGATTTGCAGCTTCAATTGCTACACTATGAGAAACATCTCTCTGGTTCACTTCTTGAGACTTCTCCATAATTCGTTCATTCATCCTTTCATGTTATTTTAATGCAGCAAGCATATGTGAATATTTTCCCCAGAGTTTATTCAACCAAGATGTTAAACTGGCCTATCTTTTCTTGATTATTGCCACAAGTGCATCATATTTTCCTTGGGAGTAAGCACTTGATCCTTCCCAATGATCTTTTGACTGAGAGATTTCACCTTGGGTAAGCAGCTTGGGTGCCTTCATAGTAACACCTAACAAATCTTTTAGGCGATCATTTCTCTCAAAACCCTTTCGTTGTTTGTTTTGTACATCTCTCTCTCCTTAATCAACATCTTAATTTGTGCTTTGTTTAGTTTTGCAACATTAATTCCAATTTTTGTGGTAGCCACAGGATCAGCTTCTCCAACTTTTAAATTCACGACATGCTCGAATTCCTTTTCAGTATCAGTAAGTATTGATTTCCTATGGGGTGGATATAAGGCCCAAATCATTAATGATCCTTCATCTGTATTGTATTTGGATCCTGCATACACTTCTGTTACCTTTTCTTGGTCTAACTTGTGTGTAGCATTATTGTCCTTTAAGAAACTATCAAAGACAAGTGCATAATTGAGATCTATCTTGAGAAATATCATGACACCAACATTTTCCAACATTTTTCTCCCCTTTTCAGGGGTTATACTTGTCATCTCCTCATCTACACACCTCCTCAATTCATTCAGCAGTTGCTCTTCATTTCCTGCAGCAACATTATCAACCTTTTCCCTTATTTCTTTTCCCTTTTGTTTATACAAAAATGCTTTAAATTCTGGGGAATTAAAAAATTCATCATCTGATACAAATGATCTTTATTCTATATGCCTTGCATCTGCTTCTTCATTCTCTTCAATACTCAACTCTCTGGTTGGGAAAATATAATGTTGAGTTATTAATCTAGATACTTTACTTGGTTGACTTTGTGGCATATTATCCTTGGATGCTTCCTCCCCATAAGACAACAACGCTGCATCCTGCAACCTTTGATTATACCTTTCAACCACCATCTCTGCTTCTTCCTCATCCAAATTCTGGATCATATCATCAAAGTGATAGGGCACATGCTGATACCCTCCAAAGTTTATCTTTATTTTAGCATAATTAATATACCCTTCTGGGTCGAAGTTCTTTTTGGGTGGTCCTCTCTTCATATTGTATTGTAGCAATTTATCAAGGATCAAATTATATCCTTCCTTGGCCAACATAGTGAAATCACCAAAACATAATGTACTAGGCATGAAGGCCTGTTTCCCAAAGGAACTAAGATTCATAACACTAGAATAATCCATCTGTCTGACAATCTCCAAGTATGTGATTCTGTTTGGGACTGTTTTTGGAAAAATGAAAGGGGCATCTTCAAACCCATAAACTCTAATCATAGTAGCTCCCTCCAAGCAATACCAATCTCCCCAATTATGATCAATTGGCCCATTGAAATCCTTTGGCTGAAGAAATCTCTTTATCTCTTCAGATAAAGAATAATTACAAGGATGATTGTATAATTTGTACAATTTTTTCACAAAATATTCCTCAAAATGAATAAAACTAGAATTGGCAAACCTACTATCCCAAACAACAGTCCACATTTGGACAAGTAATGCTTCACCATCTTTATTAAACTGAGAAATCCTCATCTCCGGAGGCCATAATCCCAACTCCTGTCTAAAATATAACACCATATGCATCAATAATGAATAATGTCTGAGATGAAAGGTAGATGATCCACTTTTTATTGTCATCAATCCTGAATCAAGCCCCTTAAAAATGTATGAGGCATAGTCAAATGGCCTAGAATTGTGGTATTGGATATCTGCTGAAATTAACATTGGCACAATTGACATATATTCTAGGGCATCCATTCCCAATACCTGGCACACAGAGAAGTAAGTGTATTTCATATAAGGTTCAAATAGGTCCACATGATAAGGAGGTCCATCACTATCTTGTAAAGGAACTGGCTTGCTGCCCTGTTTAATTCTATGAATTGGCAGCCTCCAACCCTTATAAATCGTGTCCATTCTCGAGAATTCCTTCTCCAATTCTTCATATATGATTTCTTCATTGCAAAACCCTTCCAAATTAAAAACCTCCCCTATTGCCTCTTTTGATAAGTGTATCTATGGTTTTCTGGACGGGTCACATATAGCTTTGTGTTTTGGGTCATAATGATCAACTAGCAATTTTACCAATTCTACATTTACAAATACATTAGGGCACACCAGTTTCTTGAAATTGATTTTCCATGGATTGCACATTGGTTCAAAATGGTTTCTTCGATGATAATGAAAATTGAACAATTCATATCCCCTTATTTGAGTCCAAATGTCTCTTATAAATTTACATTTATCATCCAGCTTATCTAATTCTGCCCTAAGCTGCGATGATCGTCTAGCTTTAGGCCCTGAGCCAAGTAATTGGTCAATGAGGTCTTGATTCAATCTTCATTCTGTGCCCTCATGTTCCCCTTTAGTTTTTTGTTTCTTTCCCTTAGTTTGACTACTTTGACCATGTTTTCTAGTTTTAAATTTTCTTGAGCTAGGGGACTCCATTCTTCAAAATTGCAAAAGTTAAAATTTGAGGAGCTAAGGTGCAATCAGTTATTGTATTCTGCTCGAGATCTTCAGAATGGAAATATGCCCTGGTTCTCCGTTCACCTTGCTGATTCTACTATCAACTCAACACTAATGCTTTCAATTAAATTCTCCCTGTTATGTTTCATCGTGCCATGAATATGTCATCTGAAGCATGAGTGAAAACTTATTTGAAACTCACATTATTACATCAAATGTCTTGTCGGTGAGACATTTTTAAATCTGGGGTGATATCCTTTTTCAACGTTCATTAAACCTTTCACTGAAACATCTTGTAGTCTCCCTGAAACCGCCAAGTCTCATCGACTTAAAAAATGTACATCGCTCTAATGTCCTACAGTCTCATCAACATTTGGAGTCTCACCGATAGTTATCACTTTAGTTTTATGTATTGCTATGACAATTTTGAGTCGAGGAGATGTTTCATAGACTACATTGTGTCTTACCAAGACACACCCCATGGTATTTATCTGGTCGCTGAGACATAATCACATTTTAACCAATGACACCACACTTCGGTGTGACTTTCATATTTCTCGCCGATGAAATTAATCTTCTGGGTAGTGAGTTCTATAGGCAAGACTGCTGCCTTCGATAAGACTTTACTCCGATAACTTTAGTTTGGCCAAGAATGTTTCCTTGTGCACCGGTCGGTAAGACATGCATTAAATTGTTATGACTTATTCTGATGATAGCTCTCCTATTGAGATGACACTTCTGTCACCGAGACAATAAGTTGTATCCTACCGATATGTGTTTATTGATGAAATATTTCAATATAATATTTCTGCATTCTCGCCCATAGACTACAAAAATATACATTAGTGAGGATGCCTTATGGATTGGGGAGACCTTCACCCTCTCTTGCCGATATGAATTATACTATAAAATATTAAGGACTAGATAGATTCTACTAGACCACATGACAAAATATGGGAAAAATGTTATGGAGAGAGGATTTTGTGCTTACAATAAGGGTTGATTTGGAAACTCATGAATATAATCAACTATAAAATTTTCAAAATTTCTGATTCTACTTGACACCTAAAGTTTAGATCAACCAAGGGAGTGAGAGGTTTACCTCCCATATTCCTAGAAGTTGATCCTTATTTTATGGTCCAAACTAGATCACAACACAAGAAGAGCATGGAACAAAACAAAGAAACATCCACTTCAAGTGATTTGAGCCAAACTGCATCAAAATTCAAACCCATGGAATCCACCAACCCTCCACTTAACCCCCCTCAACTACCACAAGATCTTCAAGAGGGAAGTTGTCAAGTAGAGGATGTCACCAACAACTACTAAGGAATGTCCCAAGATGAGATAATTGAGCTAGTCCAAAATCCTAAAATACACAAGATTGTCAACATTGTCATGAGGCTCAATCGCACACAATACATGTTAGCATTAACAAAGGAAGGGGCTAAACTCCCTTTTGATTTTGATGTGAGCACTATTGTGGAACAACCTCTTGGGAATATACCACTGATATCATTCACACCTTCCTTCCCAAACATCATCCAACCCATCATACAACCAACATCATCTCATGCTCCAAGTCAACCCATGATTACCAAGGGGAGTTCATTACTCCAAGCTCTTCAAACACATCCCCTTGTGAATAACCACAACTTGGATGCAAACACCATCTTGGGTATGCAAAACACCGTCCCACAAGATGCAAAACATCTGTATGTCCCACTCATTTTCCATGACACCAAAAATTCATCCACCTTCTCCACATCACCGACATATTCTCTTGATACATAAGTCTCTCCCCATGATATCACAAGGACAAGTGGGCTTATTTGGACAAGGGGGAACTTTTGATGCATCATCACCACTTTTGAAAGAGAACATACCTCCAAACTTTCCATCATTTCCTCTTTTGACATCAACATCCACACCGATCCAAGGTTTAGGGCAACCCCCTTTACCCAACATACCAATCCAAAACCAATCAAGTCAAATCAATCCTCTAATCACAAATTAAATCAGCATGTTAATTATACCAAATCCTCCAAGCATGCCACTGGTATCGCAACACCAAGTGGCACCAATCCAAACATCTCAACCAATCATTATTCCATCTACAACACCACAAACTCTCCAAAATGTAGTCTCCCAAGGACCTAGCATATCAACCATACCATCTACCACATAACCTCTTGTCATCACCCAACAAACACCTCCATGATCACCTCAAACAAAATATTTCCAACTCATCTCACACCATCCCACCAAATCCCTTGCCTCCACCACCAAATCCAAATATGGTAAGTCAATACAACATCACATTGCAAGTAGCCCAACAAGCATATTGAAAGGCACTCCAACAATTCCAAGCTCAACAAGCTACACAACAAGTTGCACAAGCTACACAACAAGCCGCACAACAAGCATAGGCACAACAAGCTACCTAGGCACAAGCGCAAGCTTTATTGCAACAACAACAAGCCGCACAAGCTACACAAGTCACTCAACAAGCTCAAGCATAGGCACAACTCAATACCAAGTGCAACAAGCCCAAGCACAAGCCTTGTTACAACAACAAGCTTACCAGTAAGCTTTACAACAATAACAAGCACAACAACAAGCAGCTCAACTACAAACCCAACAACAAGCATTGTTGGCGCAACAACAACAAGACCAACAACAAGCATTATTGGCACAACAACAACTATAGGCATACCAACAAGCATTACTTGCACAAAAAAACTTACAACAACCTCTCATGAACACGCAACCAAATTCCTTGAACATAAACACACAAGTCAACCCACCACTCACTCAGGCAACAATACCACCCCAAAATACATTAACCCCACCACTAGATCCACAAAATGATTTGTCTGCACAAATTAAACTGCTCTCACAACAAGTGGTCTACATACAATCAAGAAAGACAAAAAAATCACAAGGGAATTTGTGCCCCTATCCATTTGATAGAAGCATTGTGATGGTTCCATTCCCACAAGGATTTGAGATCAAAAATATCATGGGACTGACAATATTGAAGATTGCATTAGGGAATTCTATGTACACTATATGGAGGTTGCATATGAAACCAAACCCAAAGTAGAGGGCATCATCTTTCCCCTGAATTCAAAATCAGGTCTTCTCTTCCCTATCTTATGATGGTGTCAAATACAATAGTAGATGGCATGTCCCATCCTGGTAAGAGAAGGCATCCTACACTCCTCACCAATTCTTTTCCTATTTGAGGGGTCATAGACATCATCTCTTTATTTACTTTGTCCCAAAATTTTGGGATTATTTCCTTCTTTCCCTCATCAGTGAGGTTCTTGTCTTGCATCTTCAATTGTAGGTCCTCACCTTTATTCTTAAGGACAAAGTCCTTGAGTTCATTGTTGGCAATAAATTGATCTTCTTGCATAAATTCTATGCATTCTTGAGCTCTAATATCATCTACTATTTGTCCACTTATCTCAAAATTTGATGACCAATCTATCATCAGTGGGTCTCTCAATGATAAACTTGGGTGGAGGAAGCATTATGTGTACTATATTTGTATCATCAAAATTTTCATTTGGGCCTATGGGATAATCAACCAAAGGTCCAGATGAAGGATCTATTTTTAGTAGGGGAGTAACATGTTGGGGAATTTATGGTATATTTCTTTGAGAGGTGGAGGGACTAGGAGCATTTGGTGGGGGAGTTGGCACATTTGAAATAAATTCATTGGAATTATCTGACATGATCATTTTCCTTATTATGGGATCCTTAATGTGTGAAAATGATCCTTGGAATGGTGGATCTACCCACTTCCTCTTTTTCTTAGCCATCTAAATCCTTACCCACAAATCCCTTCTCTTTGCAACTTCCTTTTCTATGGAACAATTTATGATTAAATCCTCCACACTGTCAAACTCATGTAAGAAGGGTGTCAGCGTAAAAATGGTTCTCTTATCATTGATAAATCATTATGGATTGCACCTCCTAATTATGTCTACCCTCATCTTTTAAGGAAATAAATTTCCACACAATAGCTCCATTCCTTCCCTTGATGTCACTTAGAAATATGAAAATACCACGGTAGAAGGGAGAATGGCATATTTCTTGTTATTCTTGAAATGTGTCTTGTCAGACTCATTTAATTGCTATATATTTTTAATAAGGCAATTCGGTTTGGTATATTCTTGGGGAGCACATGAGGTGCAATTAGGGACCCATACAGTTTGATTATAGTGGCATCTATGTAGAAGAACTAATCACCCCAATTGTGATTGGCCCCCCTCTCTGGGAGAAGGACCTTTGGCCTCAAAAAATGCCTCACCTTATTTGATAGCCTCCATTCCACAAGAAATCCAAAGTTCTTCAAAATTGTTCTGACAAATAATTCCTCAAAAGCTAAGTAGTTGGACTTCTCACAGTCCTTATCTCATATGTAAGTCCATTTTTGGATTGGTAGCATTCTTCCCTAATCATCCATGGCTCTAGCATGTGTGGGGACCATATACCATCTCCATTAAACAAAATAATGTGACACAATAGTGAATACCATTTGAAATGCACTATGTTACTATCATTTTTGAGTGAGCTCAAGGATTTATGTGTTTCTTCCGCAATGTAACCAGCATAGTCATATGGATTGTTCACATCTATGCTCTAAATATCTGCAACTAATACCATTTATTCACTAGCATTTGAATCTTGTTGTCTAGCCCAAAACATGACATAATGAAAATTATGTCTTCACAAAGTAGTCATCAAAGATGTCATAGCCAAAAGGTTCAAACTCTCCACTAGAAAATATTATTAATTCTTTGTTAAGCCCTCTAGGCCTAAAACATGGGAACCACTTTACCCTATAATTGTCCTTGTGTCTCTGGCATTCTCTAGTGAGGGAACCCAAGTCTATAAGTGATTGGGCTTTAGGGTTTAGATTGAAAACCCTATAGATGTAAGATTTATCCAAGGGAATCAAGAATTTTCCACAATGAAAATAATACCCTCTTCTCAAGGTTGTAAGCATGTGTAATTTCCCTAATTAAGTTAACATTTATAAATACATTGAGCACGACCAACCTTCCCAACCCTAATATCCATATGTTGCAAATAGGTCTATCTACTAGGGATTTTTGGAAGGGATTCTTAAACAAAGCATGTCTTTGAACTGGAATTATTGGGTCTCTACAATTATTTTTTCTTATAAAAAATGCTATCAACTAAAATCCCAAACCCATGCACCATTCTAGGACTCTCATCGGATCCTAGCAACTAAGCCATTATATCATAATCGAGTCCCCTCTTGACTCTCTTTAAAGTTCCAACCGTAATTGTTCTCTTGGGTTTTTAATAATTTTAGAACTAGGATTTCAAAATTTTACAATTCATAGAAAGCTTCTATAAAAATTTATATAATTGCACCCTCCTAGAGCCCTAAATTTCCTTCTGAACTAATAGATCCAAATAACAACACCCCTATTATGTTCAAAATACACAGAGATGCTCAAATTTACTTGTTTTCTTCCTGTAGAAAACCCTAATTTCACTATGAAAACCCTTGTTTACCTGGATTTTGCAACTGCTCTGGTATCTTTTCTTTATGTTTTGAGTAATGAGAAAGGGGTAAATTAAGTTAGTACTCTTGATAATTTGGTAGATACAAATCAAATCAGCCATTAATATTCTCACATTCTTGAATTCATAACTAATGGTAGCCATTCTCAATTTTTAAATATCAGTCATTGATCTCCAAAGATCAACAACGATCGTGAGAATTTGAAAACCTTTCCATGACAAGAAAACTTTCCTTTCTTTTGCACAATAGTTGGACACATGTCATCATTTTGGGGACTTGTAGGAATAAAAAAAAAACATTTGAGGCTTCCCCAATAGAATTGACCTCTGTGAAACATTAGAAGTGACCAAGACTAGACATGTGGCACAATTTTGGGAGTTCAGGGAAATAAAAGTTTAGTTTAACATTGCCCCATGAAGGTTATAGCTAGCATGAAAAGTAAAGACCCATGTTTACATATTAAGACAATATTTTCACTAATTCACAAAGGCAAAATGTTTTTAGAATGAAGGCCCCACAACACACAAGCCTGACATGACTTAAAAGGGTCTAAAACACATGTGCTTTAATAAACAACTTAAAGTAACTAGGGGAAAAGGGGTCAACAATGAACGATAGAAGGATGCTTTGCTAGAGAACTTAAGTTACTTGTGTGAAAACAAAGCTCACAATTCAATTGGTTAGAGATCCTTACACTTCAACATCATATGGATGAAAAAAGGCATTTTTTAAGTTCATGGAGAGAATAATAACACAAAAAGAGCTTGATTGAATCAAAGAGGTTGCATGAAATACTGACACATACCTAATGGGACCTAGCAAAGTGCAAAGCTTAAAGCAATTATTAAAATATATTAAAGCAATGGGTTTAATTGGTATTTTATAAAAATGGGCCATAAACATATGGGATGAAGGCCTTAAAGTTGTAACTTAAAATATTATGCAACCAGGACAACCAATCAACAATCAAACATAAGAAAAGTGTAAGGGCATCATATGGGTCTTAGGGTTTCAATAGGGGTTGGGGTTTTTCAAAACCCTAATGCATAATTCTTAGTAAACCCTTACAAAAACATAGTTTTAGGCATTTTAATGGATCAACTTAACTCAAAGGGTCAAAATTTAAATAAATACCACCAAGATATATACGTATTAAAATAAGCTTTACATTAAGGGTGTATATGAAGAAGTCGAGGATTAAGAAGACACATAAGAGGTTTTTATGAGTTAGAAGAATAAAATGATCCTATTAACTATCTATTAATATGTACTTTCAAGTATCACATGCCAAAAACTCTCAAGGTAACATGTTTCCTAAAAATAAAAAAGTGTTGATATCAATTGACTTGGGAAGTAATCACAACATCTTCAATAATAAGTTGGAAACATAATTGAACCATTCCATTTACCTAACTCTAAAATGTTAGACTGTGATTAGAGATGGGGGTACAAACATCTATTCATGGAAACACCATAACATTAAACTTTCCATGGGATACTATTGACTAAATTTCCTTATTTTTGTTACTCCAATAGGGAAAACCCCTAGTAGCCGTCAGAGCTAACTTTGTGCATTCGTATAGAGTGCAAAATAGGTTTGATTTCAATTTTTTTTTTTTTTGGGATTCTTCGTAACCAAGTTAGGACCTTAAAAAGAAAAAAAATGGCTTATGGATATTTCAAACACGCCTTGTGGAACTCGTAAAGTGAAAGGTGGTCAAAAAGAGGGTTTTTTTACCTCCGTCCCCTACATCTTCATTATTTCGCCCATACCCGTTCATTACAAGTCCATTTTTTTTAAAAAAATACCTATTTACAATTATCATTTCACCTATTTCAAGTTACGTTTGTCTGCGTTCCCCATCAAAATATCACATGGGTCCGCTAGGAGGTGGTCCCTTTACTCTCAACCTCATCACATTAAAATGAGAACCATGCTTTCTGTTCCTCCAGCCGAACCATGTAGTTAACCACATTACCTTAAGCCATCATTTGCGATACATGTTAACCTTACCGCAGGTTGTTGGGCAGCTTTAAGCCCTAAACTCATCGTCTCCCGTGGTTTATTTGTAGATTTTTCGTTGTTGCATCCTCTCTCCCACCATCAACTTTTGCTCTGGGACCACGACAACGACCTTTGGCTTCATTCTACTATAGGTAGCGTCTCCACCTCTCTTCACCTGCAAGATTGCTTGTTCAATAGTGGAATTTTGTTGGGTTCGACGGTGTTTGAGTGCATTTTGGCATCTTTAAAAATCATTGTTGTGTATGGCATTAAGGGTTTGACTGTAATCATTTCTATTTACATGTGACTGGTACAAAAATGATCCCTCGTGAATTATTTTTTCTATGGCATGGGCATTTTGACTGCCATACCTTTTTTTGACATTATTCTATGAAGTAATCACATGTAATGTGATTTAAACAGAACATTGACGGAATTTTGACCAAGTATAATCATGAAATTTATTGGGTATATAATAAGATATTTAATCTTCAAAGATTTTTTAATTTAATCTTATATGGAGCTACATAAGATGTCTCCACCTCTCTTCACCTGCAAGATTGCTTGTTCAACAGTGGGTCTTTTTTTTGCATCGTCAGTGTTTGAGCGTTATGATTTATGTTGACATTATTCTATGAACTAATCTCATGTAATGTGATATAAACATAACATTGATGAAATTTTGACCAAGAATAATCATGAAAATTAATCGGTTATGGTCAAATGTCGGTATAATCAAATTTTTTTGGGGTTTTCATATTTTTCCCCAAATTGTTAAGGGGTTTCAGGATACGGGTTAATGGGGTTAATAGAAAATCCAACTTCCAATCAATTCCCACTTTCTTCGAACATCTACCTCATTTTTCTCTTTATCTTTTGTCGCACTACACAGGTAAAAATATAACCTTGTTGTCATAGGTTAATGACTGTCACAACACTTTGCTTATGATTAATTCCCTCTTCTATGGAACCTTTAATAGATTTGTACTTTGTGTTGGGCTCATGGACTACCATTTGCACTCTGTCATTTCCTTGTGACTGTCAACTACTAGGTCTTTTTTTTCTTGTGACTATGACTGTCCATTTTTATGATTGTCATACATAAAATGTTTCCTTCAAGACGATTATCCTATGTGTCACAATCCATAGTCCTCTAACAAGAACCCATATATTTATCACTATTTGACCACATGACTAACACCTAGCCACTAGACTGTTCTCCTACCTGTTCAAACTTTATTTTGAAACAAAACTGGAGCTACAATATCTTTTTACTTTAAAATATAATGATAGTAACTTTGACACGACTCAAAATTCTCCTCTCTTCACTTTCAAAAACTTGCTTTTTTATAAAAATGGAAAGCTCATGGTTCATAGCTAAAATGGTATTCATGAACTCTTCAATCTGCAACAGGAAACTTAGTTCCCACTACCATTTCATGTCTATGAATTGTCTTCTTAGGTTTGTCAAATTTATTAGACATCATTTTCATAGTTATAAGCTTCTCACTATAAAATCTAGAACTTCCCCTAACGACATTGTGATTGACTTCTCCTTTGTCATTTTATGACCATTATATGCTTGATTTTGTCAATATTTCTCTCTATAACCTCTACAGGTCTTTTATAATTCCTCTTGTCATCACATACTACTATTCTCTCCTCTCTTGCAAAACTTGTGTTTGCATCATCCCATATTGAACACCTCATAGATAAATTTGATATGCTTTAAGATTAGAGTAAGTCCTTTTTTGATAGGTCTATCCCTTATTTGTCGTAAACATACTGTGTGTCTTGCCACAATTTGACACAATTATTTTTGTGATTTTAGGCTCTCTTTTGACTTTCCTTTATCTCCTATGATGTTTGAAACTCCTGCCTTCGTATGTGCTCTGTGACTCTAATCTATAGACTATGTCTAGGCTTTATGGGTAACATGAATGTCCATCATCGATTGGTATCACATACATTGAAAATCACTGTCATGGTATGAATTGTTCACTATCTACGATTCCCTTCCTTTTCTTATGGAAAACCCTTGGTATTGATCTACTAACTATTCATGAATAAACAAACTATGGGGATTTGGACACGTTTGGCAATGATTGGAAAACATTATCCTATACCTTTTGGTTGAGATGATAACATTCGGTAGGTCTTTTCCATACTCCTTGCTATTTAAAATTCACAATGTTGTGATTACCATTTAGAACACCTATGAGCATCATCTTATTCAAAGATGTTTATTAGAGGTCAAAACTTGAAAGAAACAAATTACATGTCAATAGTTAAAACTAATTTGTTTATTTGTTTATTAGATGTTTATTAGATGTAATTTGTTCACAGACTTTCAAAAAATATATGACCATTTTTATATCACAATAATGTAATTTTTATACCTCGTGCAAAGTAGCCAATAAATCCTTTTAGCACACTTGCAAAAGTCATTGAATTCACTATATTCTCAAAAAAGAGTTTGGCAATGCCAAAGTCTACTATATATGGAGTCATATCATCCCCTAATAGCACATTACTAGGCTTTAGGTCACAATGAATGACTTGGAAAAAGCAATAATGATGCAAATATTCCATTCCTTGTGCTATATCCTTTACTATTCTTAATTGATCAGCCAAACTTAATTTGCATTCATCTTCTCCCTCAAGATATAGCCACCCCTCCAAACTTCCACTCTACATGAATGGAAGAACCAATGCTTTAACATTATATATATAGATAAAACATTTAACACTTCCATGTAATCTAATATATATATATATATCATATTATATATGTATAATCTTATATAGATAATAAAGGTGAAAATGAGGAAGAAAACCATGGGTGATGATGAGTATATGGCTTAAATATACCCAACAACCCGTGGTTAGGTTAACACATACGCATGGTTTGATGAAGGCTTATGGGGCACGTGGTTAACTCAAATGCATGGTTTGATGAAGGAATATGGGCACGTGGAGAACATTTTAATGTGATGAGGTTGAGATTAAATGGACCACCTCCTAGCAGACCCACGTGATATTTTGATGGGGCCTGCATACAAACGTAACTTGAAATAGGTGAATTGATAATTGTAAATAGGCATTTTTTCATTCAACACACCATTGTTTGGTAGGAAAATACAAATGTGAAATTCAATCACCACAATTCAAAGCATTCAATATACACATTCAAATGATTTTATAAGAGGCAATTTCTAGTGTCATTTTCATTACGAATTCTCCTATGCTTTCACTGCATATCCTCTACAAAATTCACCTCCGTACATATAACAAAACATAAAACATTTTATAATTCATATGTACGACTAAATTTATGCAAGCCACCTATTTTGTCAATTACACCAAATATAAAATTTATTTCCTATAAGCCATGACAGAGCTTAGGCATAATTGGCCACTGCAAAATGAAATGACATTGTTTCCCATGAAGATTCAATTTGCACATTCCAATGATTTTATAAGAGGGAGTTTCCTGTATATCCTCTACAAAATTCAGAGCTTACTAAGGCAACCTATGCACATTACCTATGTACATTCCTCTTAAAAGGGAGCTTATTCATGTTGGTACACTTAAAATAACTAAATTCATATTTTTATTTATTAGTATACCGGATTTACATTTATGTTGTCTATTTCATTATTCAATATACTCTTTTATATTTATGTACTCAGTGTCTACATTATTTTCAGCCATACAGAATATTCAGTTTTGACTTAGCTGTTCAAATGATCATTATCCATTATGTAATCATATCACAACATACAATATATTTATCTATTTTCTTCCACTTATTTTATGAGTTTCAATAATTAGATTACATATTTGTATATACATATACATATCCATGTGCTACATGTATATGTATATACTAAATAGAGACACATGTGGTTATTTGTATTAGTTGGCTATTATTGATATACATATTACACGCATACGTGATATGTATATGAAGTTGCATTATTAGATAATATATTGCCATTATTACATGTACATTATATGTATATACAAAAATACATACTAATACGTATACATATACAAAAAAAAGGAGAGCATGTATATTATCAGCATGTATACACATAGATATGTATATTTATATAGATATACATGAAGCATTTTATTGAAAGTCATGGCAATCTAAGTATAATGCACAATACACACCATCAAATAGATTTGTTAAATGGTTTCCCCAATAAATATATGGTTATGCACATGTATATGCATATAGATATACATGTATACACATGCATATATATGTATATATATGTCCTTTCTATTGCACTCTGCCATGTATGGTGCCATCATATGTAATAAACACTGTTATTTTCAGCTTCATACCAACGATCAAAACATTGTGGATTTTAATGTTCCAATCAAAACTCTTATTGTTGTGCATGCAATATTGTAAGGATGATTTGATGTGGGAATGTTACGAGTACCGAGTACTACCCTTGTTTATTACAATTATTTTGCAGGCAAGCGAGAGCGTGGAGAGGTGAATAAAGTATGTGGATTATCAACATACCAACAAAGTTGTGTTTGTTAACACAATAAACTATATAGGAACATTTTGCTCTTAATTCTTTATGATATGTTTTTTTATTTTTTGATATACATATGTTCATAAATATATACTTTTCTTATCAGATGCTTATTTGATTGGAGGAATATATTTATTTTCATTGGTCTGTTAATGGCAGGCATGCGCAGACTTCTCTGTAATCAATAGAAGACATTCAACGTTAATGACAGGTAAAGTCTATGACTTTACTTTGGAAATGACCTAGTAATAATGAAAAATGTATCTTTTTATATATATGGCTGAAAGTTAGATGAAATGAGCAATAGTATACAGTAATTATGAGATTAGTTAGTATTAGATTAGTTATATATCTGCATGCATTTACATATATATAAATATTATAGGTATATATGTACATACATATATATGGTTATGCATATATGTATTTACATATATAACTATATATATATGTGTGTGTCTATGTGTATATATATAATTAATCTAATAATTAACATGTAGTTTCATTAATTTTTGATACTAATAATTGATAAGAATATATCATTCTCTTCATATTCCTTCATCAAACCACGCATATGGGTTTACCTAACCGCTGGTTGCCGAGCATCTTTAATCCCTAAACTCATCATCTCCAGTGGATTTTTTGGTAGGTTAGTATTTGCAAACAATCATATATTCTTATCAGCTTGTGTGTGTGTATATATATATATATATATATATATACATACAATCTGATAAGAATATATCATTTTTTGCAAATATATATATAAAATATTATAATAGAATATCATTGTCTGCAAATTGTGTTTGCAAACAAAGTTTTGTGATTATTTTTTATTGACAAAGACTGAAACATAGTGTAATAAGTGAGACCACATAAAATAGAAGGTTGAAACCATCCTCAAACATATAAGGCATACAAATTCGAGGTTCCAATAGCAAACAACAACATTATGTAAGGAAAGATAAGATGTGGAACAAACTTTCCTAATGCCAAAAACTCAAGGAAGAATGTAGATATGACTTTAAATTTTGCAATTATAGTTCAATAAGATACACACGAAAAGAATAAAAAAAAAGAGAAATGGACACATACACAATTGGACAACAGATTTACGTGGGAAACCTAGGTTATGGGAGAAAAACCCACCACACCAAGTAAAGCCTCTTTATATTTCAATAAACAAAATTACATACACAGATCAGACTTCACTTTCAAATGCCAAATTTATAGCAACAACATTTCCCTGATGAACCTTGTATAGAACATCACTATTTCAATGCTCTCAAAAGCATACAATGAATTCACACACACTGATCAATTCATGTTCGATTCAAACAAGTCTTTTTCCACTGAATTCATCATCATCGTCGACCATTTAAAAGAATCATCCTTTCGTTCACGATCTGTTGACCTTCCACACAAGAACGGTCACAATAGTTCAACTGCCAATGGTTCTCCTTCTGCTTCTCTCACTAGTCCAAAACAGACCACATAGGATAGTCGTTTGGTCAAAATGAGTTCAACTATGTCACATGTCGGTGAGACACCAGACCATGTATCATTGATGCCAAAGAGCTCGATCAAAGAGACATCGACAAGACCAAGGCTATCGACAACATCTTGAGAAGTCAGATTGATAATTCAAGTCTCTCGATGTCACAAGGAAACCAACTATCCTTATCAGAAAGAGTCACACTGAACACAAAACCATCAGCCAAACATACTCTATCGCTAAGTCTCTCATAGAACTTTTATGTCATCCCAACCAAGTATCATTGGCCTGAGTCATACCGAATGCAAACCCATCGACTAGACATGCTCTATCACTAAGACTCTTATAGATCCTTTATGTTAATCTGATACGTCCATCAACAAGAGTCTCTGTGACATTCAACGTGAACAAATCCATCAACGAGACTAGCACTATCGGAATGAGTCTTAACGATATACATCATGTGTAAATCCATCGGTGAGACATCTGTTGTCAGAATGAGTCATAAAGTCACTCCGAAGAATCATAACTCCCTGATGACATTCGTCACCGAGAGTCTCCCCGATGTTCACCAAGAACCAACCCATCGACAAGAGATCTGTCACGACAGAATAGGTTATGAATCTTTCTCTGACAGCCCATGTCTTGCCAATGACTTCCGTCGGCAAGACAGTTCCAAAGTCACGCCGATCTGACCTCTTTAGAAGTTTAGAACATAGTTGCTAGTCGGTAAGACATTTTGAGGGTCTCACCAAT
Organism: Sequoia sempervirens; assembly: GCA_007258455.2. Taxonomy (NCBI): domain Eukaryota; kingdom Viridiplantae; phylum Streptophyta; class Pinopsida; order Cupressales; family Cupressaceae; genus Sequoia; species Sequoia sempervirens. Next base: position 5,842 of record VDFB02134766.1, on the reverse strand, counting down.
TTTTCTCTTTCAGGAGTTTCATGTCGGTAAGTTTGAGGCACATTTTCCAACAATCTCCCACTTGACGAAGATCTTACTAACACCTCCTGCACAACAAACTATCAAATTCATGGGCACCAAGTCCCATTGAACTAGCACACCACCCATACTTGTCTCCTGCTCACCGGTTTCATCAATGCATTCCAACATTTTCCGGTGAGTATCCACTTAAAGAGACCCTTCCATCCTCCAATTCATATCCATACAAAGATAATACACATCAATACAGCCCATCCTCGGCATGGAAAGTAGGATTCTTTGCCAAACAAATAGCACTCTTACTGTCACAGTAAATAGTTATTTGCCTTGCATCAAAACCAATGTTAGAACACAAATGTCTTAACCAGATTGCTTATTTATAGGCATGTGTTGCTGCCATGTATTCTACCTCTATAGTGGACAAAGCAACTATAGCCTACCACTTACTCATCCAACTAATTGCACTACCATTCATCATGAAAATATATCCACTAGTGGATCTTCTATTGTCAATGTTCCCTGCCCAGTCAAAATCCACATAGCCTCAAATGTTGAGAGTCCTCTAAGATTCAACCAAATTTTCATGGTAACATAAAGTATAATAAGTGCCCCTTCGAGCATCTAAACACTCTTTCAGGCATCCAATGTGTCCTTCCTGATTCACTATAAATGACGGTACCCTTGCAATGCTTGGAAATGTCTAGCCTTGTATAGACCATTGTATATATTAACCGCTAACCGCATCTACAGTACAAGGCACTCGTCATTTCTCCATCTTAGTAGTAGGGAGATTTTGACAATCTTTCAATAGATAGCTTTGTTCCCTACAAAATTGGAACAATAATGCTTGTACCAATCATACAAATCTCTCCGTAATCAGATATACTTACCGCTGAGCCAAAAGCTACTCTTCTATGCTTGGTTATTTCAATTCTGTATTATACCTTGTTGTACCAAGATCTTCTACTGGCAGGACATAACCTGAATTTAGATAAAAAAATCAACTTACTTGCCCATGACCAACATATCATCAAATATAGAGGAGTGAAATATAACACGATAATTTTCTAGCTTTGAAGTACAATACTACCGACTAAATTTTGATTCTATAAATCCAATGACAAAAAACAAACGTTGAAACTTCCTGCAACCTACATTCTAGGAGATTTTAATCCATATAGAGATTTTTTCAACTTGCAAACTAGATTTTCTCTTTTTTTACCTTTTCCACAGTGCTCAAAGTTAGGACATTAGGGAATTCTTCTTCAAGATCACCAAGAAGAAATGTTGTCTTCACATCCGCTCAATCTCTAAGTCATACACAGCTGTGCGATGTAAAAGAAACTGAATGCCTTAGCCAGAGGAAAAAATTCCCCATATAATCAATTCTACCGGAGAATATCCCCTTCAGCAAACCTTACCTTTATATTTTTCCACATTGCCATCCAAACCTATTTTCCTTTTAAATACCCATTTGCAGCCAACAACTTTTCTACCTTCAGGCAAGGGCACCAAACTCCAAGTATCATTCTTTTCTAATGATGCCATTTCTTCATTCATGGCTTCCAACTAAGAGTTTGAATCAAGCATTCTAAATGCCTCTTTCACAGTCCTAGGCTCGTCAGTGCTAGAAATTAAAGCATAAGCACAAGTAGAATCTAGCAGAAACCCATACCTATCAGCTGTTTTCTTTCAATGTTGACTTCCCTCACAGTCGAGGTTTAGATTTCCTGTTCTTCTTCTCTTCAAAAAACCTCTAACTACATGAGCTCCTCGTACATTTGAATTCTTAATTCCTCTTATATCTAGTGTCGGAGGAATCTCACTACATCCCTTTATTTCTTGATTTCACTGACCGCAAAATCCAAAAAGTAGTTGCCTCTGTGTCACAAAAAAATAACACTTTTGTTGTACAAAACCTTCTCTCAGACGTGAATTCCAAAGCTTGTATCCTTTATGCTAGCACTATGTTAAAAAATACATTTAAAAGCCTTTTTCTCCAAATTAGATCTTTTTTCATTTGGCACATATGCATATGCCTCATAGCCAAAGACACAAATGTGTCTAAGAGAGGGCTTCTTTCTAGACCCTACTTCCAAAGGTTTTTTCTCAACAAGAGAGAAATTCAGAGAATGATTTATTAAATAACATGCTATTGCAACTGCCTCAGCCCAGAACTTCTCCTTCAAGCCAGCACTGCTCAGCATACTTCATGCTCTTTCCATCACTATCCTATTGAACCTTTCAGCAACTCCATTTTTCTGCGAAGTGTAGGGTGTAGTTTTATGTCTTTTAATTCCATGATCTTTACAGTACCTTTTGAACTCATCATAACAAAACTCACTGCCATTGTCAGTCCTTAAAATTTTTATTTTTTTTCTAATCTAATTTTCCAGAAGGTTTTTAAATTCCTTAAAATGACTGAATACTTCTGATTTACTTTTCAAAAAATAAACAAATTCCCTTTTTGAATTATCATCAATGAACGATACATAATATCTTGATTTAGACAAAGAAGGAACATTTACTAGACCAAAAAAATCAGAATGTATGTAATCAAATAAACCAGAAGATTTATGAGGACTAGAGTAAAATGAAACACAATGTTGTTTACCATATATACAATGTTCACAAAATTTGAATTCAAGGTTATAGTCATCAAGCCCCTCGACCAGGTTTCTATTTTTCAAGGTTTTTAAACCTTTTTCTCCAATATGGCCAAGCCTATGATGCCATAGAATAGTCTTTTCTACTGGAAGATTAACTTCCATAGAATTTTCACTATCAGGAACTTTTTCCTCCTCTCCACGAGTAGTCTTTTGTGACTTTACAGAGACACTATTGCATTGAACAACAAATGCGTCCAGCTTATACAAAGTACCAATACGAGCACCCCTAGCTAGCACCATTGAGCCTATACTCATTTTACAACCATTTCCAGAGAATGTGACTTGCACTCCAACATCATTCAACTTACTAACAGAAAGTAAATTTTGAGCCAGACCTAGTATATGCATTACATCATTGATTCCCTTCACTCTTCCATCAGTGAAATCTAAAATTCCTCGAATTCTCTAGGACCAACAATTTCTAGAGATGAATCGCTTGCTAAATACACCTTCCACCATCATATTTTAGTGTAAAACCAATTCTAAGGAGATTTTGCGAATGGGAAAGATGCCTAGAATCAATTTCGCTTAGACATCATCTCGGCGCCCGAAGTTGCCAAGGCTACAATGAAGGTGCATCTGCATCACTCTGAGAAGAATCATTGTCAAAATTCTTCTTCTTCTTCTTCTTCTCCTCTTTGCAATCCTTTCGGACATGACTAGGCTGCCCACAATTCTAGCACTTCACCTTGGACTTCTTGCCAAGATACTTTGATCTCCCTTCTGATTTCGATTTGGACTTCTTGTCCTTCTTCTTTCCTTTTTCTTTTGATATGCCTCAAACAACAAGAGCCTCCTTCGCCATCTCAGAATATTTTCTTCTCATCTCTTCTGATAACAAAGAAGCAACATCTTCCATCTTAAAATTGGATGTCGTACTCCCAATAGCCATCACCAAGTGATCCCAAGAATCCAGAAAAAAACATACCAATAGCATACATCGATCTTCTTCATCAATCTTCACCCCCACAGATGCTAACTGAGCAATCAACATGTTGAAAGCATTCAAATGATCAGTAACAAATGCTCCTTCCTACATTTTCAAAGAGTACAACTTCTTCCTCAAGAACAAACTATTCACCAAGGACTTTCCCCGATAAATAGCTCCCAGTCTTTTCCACAAAGAAGATGCAATCTTTTCTTCATGAACGTTTAGAAGAACAAAGTCTACCAAACAAAGCCTTATCAACCCCTTTGATTTTTGATTTGTGAGGTCCCAATCCTCTTGCTTCATTCCTATAGGTTTCGTTCCAGACACAACAAGCCAAAGATCACAATAAACCAACAGATCTTCCATTTTGAGTTTCCACAACTCAAAATTTTTGCCATTGAATTTCTCAATTTTAATCTTTCCTGATGTGCTTGCCATATTAATCTGTAATTTAAATTACAAGACTTCTACAAGACTCCCACTGAACAGAATTGACACAAAAACCTCAACCTACCCACAAGGATAACACAACTGGCCTGGCTCTGATACCACTTGTAAGGAAAGATAAGATGCGGAAAAAACATTCCTAATGCCAAAAACTCAGGGAAGAATGCAGATATGACTTTAAATTTTGCAATTACAGTTCAATAAGATACACATGAAAAGAATAAAAAAAAAGAGAAATGGACACATACGCAATTGGACACCAGATTTATGTGGGAAAACCCTTATAGGAGAAAAACCCACCACACCAAGTAAAGCCTCTTTATATTTTAGTAAACAGAATTACATATAGAGATCAGATTTCACTTTCAGATGTCAAATTTACAGCAACAACATTTCCCTGATCAACCCTGTACAAAAAATCACTGTTTCAATGCTCTCAAAAGCATACAATGAATTCACACACATTGGTCAACTCGTGTTCGATTCGAACAATTTTTTTTGCCAAACTCACCATCATTGTCGACCATTGCCAAGAATCATCCTTTCATTCATAGTCTATTGACCTTCCACACAAGAATGGTGACAATAGTTCAACTACCAATGGTTCTCCTTTTGCTTCTCTCATTGGTCCAAAACAAACCATGTAGGACAGCCGTTCGGTGAAAATGAGTTCAACTATGTTGCATGTCGGTGAGACACCAGACCATGTCTCACCAATTCCAAAGAGTCCGATCATAGAGCCATCGACAAGACCAAGGCTATCAGCAACATCCTGAGAAGTCAGATCGATAATTCAAGTCTCTCGATGTCACAAGGAAACAAATTATCCTTATCGAAAAGAGTCACATCGAATGCAAAACCATCGGCTAGACATGCTCTGTCACTAAGTCTCTCATAGAACTTTTATGTCATCCCGACCAAGTATCATTGGCCTGAGTCATACCGAACACAAAACCATTGGCCAGACATGCTCTATCACTAAGAATCTTATAGATCTTTTATGTTACTCTGATATGTCCATTGGCAAGAGTCTCCCTGACATTCAGCATGAACAAATCCATTGGCGAGACTTGCACTGTCAGAATGAGTCTTAACGATATACAACATGTGTAAATCCATCAACAAGACATTTGTTGACGAAATGAGTCATAAAGTCACTCCAAAGAATCATAACTCCCTGATGACATTCATCACCGAGAGTCTCCTCGATGTTCACCAGGAACCAACCCATTGACAAGAGATCTATCATGACATAACAGATTATGAATCTTTCTCTGATAGCCCATGTCTTGCTGATGACTTCCGTCGGCAAGAAAATTCCAAAGTCACACCGATCTGACCTCTTTAAAAGTTTAGAACACAGCTGGTAGTTGGTAAGACATTCTGAGGGTCTCACCGATTTTTATCTTTCAGGAGTTTCATGTCAGTAAGTTTGAGGCACATTTTCCAACACATTAGGACATTTTATAATAATATCATAGTTATATTTTGAATCAAATTGCAATAATTGATTGGGTGGTGTGAGAGAAAAACATGGCTCGAACATACTTGAAACATTAGAAAATATTACTCAAAGCTTGTATTAATCTTCTCCCCTTAAACATATGTGAGGTTTGAAACATAATTACATCAACAATATCACATCTTATAATCATATCACAGATATAACTTTAAGTAGATAAACAGATCTGATTTGCAAACCAAATCACCAAAATATATTGCTACATCGATTAAAAAACAAAATTGAATATGCACATAATCAACTGTCCATATTTCT